>JAJLUN010000054.1:62286-80492 GCA_030564365.1 Blastobotrys arbuscula | reverse complement strand
CCAAAAACAAAAAAAAAAAAAAAGCAGTTGACTAGGATAACGAATAAAACGCACAAGCCGAAGAACCTAGACAGTACAACAGCAAAAAACCTAAAAACAAAAACAGTACAATTTCTAACGATAAGATTGAATCTTTAAAGCTTGTTTTTTTTTTCCTTCACCTGATTGATTCCCCTCTATTGCCCTTTAATGTTGGTAGATATTGTCCAGTTTGTGAAGATTAGCTATTTTTGAAAATAAAAAAATAAAAGAAGTGAAATAGATGATGGAGTAGAAAAAAAAGAAGAAAAGATATATGTATTGGAAGGGAAAGAAAAGAAAAAAATGACGGACAAAAAAGAAAAAGTAAAGTAATAAAATAAAATAATTAGGTCTCCAACCCAACTTTTAACTTTTTTCTCTTCTCATAAATCTCACAAAAAATAATTATATGATTGACTGATTGATTTGATTGTATGCGGTTTAAATTGTTGATTTCCTGAACGCTTTTTTTTTCTCCCTAAGCTTCGTACGCCAGGAGGGCTATCATTATTTTATTATCAAGACTATAATCTTAAGCAGATACAGTATATTTGCGTCCAGTAGTTTGAAAAAAAAAAAAAAAAAAAAAAAAGAAAATATCCGTTAAGAATTTTTTTTTTTTTTTTCGGTTTCCACTTTAAAAATAATCTTAGGTGCCAGGTCCAACGTGCTGTTTCGCCAAAAAGTAATAATGTATTACCCTATTATGTTGATAATGAAATTATGGGATACACTGTCTTAAAAAAACCGATTAAAACAGGTAAAATGACAATTGATCAATCGTTGAAAAAACATAAAAAAATAAAAAAAGCTTTAAGGACAACAGTAATAACACCAATGATCGAGAAAAAAAAAAAAAAAAAAATCGAGACAATCGTTTTAAAATATGAAGACTTAGCGATTTAAGGAGTTGAAAAGTTTCTACTCAATGGTGGAAATGCGGGCAGCGGTGGAGCGCAACAATATACTTTGAAGGTGAAGTCTTATTAAGCATCTGTAAGAATAGATGACAACAGTTGGTTTAATTGCCGAGTATCAAGTTATCCGAAGGCCTATAGTGATCCCTAATTTATTATTACTAAACAGTTTCAAAATATAATAATCCTTGACCTTTTTTTATCTCTTGATTATTATTGTGTTAGGTTTTAAACTGTTACAACGTGCAGCGAGCCGTGTTTTTGGTGCAGCGAGCCTATAGCTTTAGACAGAATATGAAAATAAAACAAAAACAAAATAAAAAAGGTCAGGCAGTAGTGTTGAGATGCATAGTCCAACTGTAGTAACGGGAACCACCCCCCAAAACATGTATTCTTAAAATTAAAGTGTTGTACATGTATTCCATGGACCTGTAATGTTTTATGGGGACTGCATTTGAGTTAATTCCCCATTGGATTTTTTTTTTTTTATTAGAATTCCCAAATCTCGAGAGCAACAATAAATCTGTGACCCTGAACAACATAAATAAACAAATCGATTGTTTGGATTTAGATCAGGTTAACCAGATCTTACATGCAGAAATACCAGGATTAGATACTGTTGCGTTGGTTAGATCAGGAATTGTCGGCGATGGCTATCCACAAATTGGGACGGTAGGTAAGCTTGATTGCTTGCCTTATAAAGTTTGACGATTAATTATATATCGTTCAGAGCGTTTTAACTTATTGCAGTAATTGGGTTGGGTCGATTTGTGGAAATTGCAATTGTACTGGACCCCCTTTGAAAAATGATTCGTTAAGTATTGCACGTACTGTTGATTGATGATGGATCGTGCTTCACAGTGTTAATAAATTTGAGCGCCTATCAATCATTATGTATGAATGTTGGAAAATGAAATAGCAAAAGAAAAACATAAAAATAAAATAATAATCTAGAGTTTACGATCGGCTAAAAAATAAATTTACTAATTTTTTTTTTCTTTTCCTCCAAGCTTTGCTAACCAGATCGTTTTGCACAGATTTTGTAATATTAAAAAACCCCTATAGTAATATTAAGTAAGGCTGGTAAGCGCCCGTATATTGTAAAAAAACAATCCCAAAATCCCAAAATTAAGGAGTACAAAACTTTAGTGGATGATTTGGTACCTTCGCTAAGGCACACTTTGAAAGATAGCTTATAAGCATTTTACGATATCGCGATGTAGGGTACCAAATCCCTATGAATCGATCATCGATCGGTTTTTTTTTTTTTTTTTTTTTCTTTCTTCTTTCTTCTTCTTTTCATCCTTTTGAAGTTCCATGCCATGGACTTACACCTCATGTGCTAGTAGAAGTAGGGCTTTGCATGATCCTAAAGTATTAATTAATGAGGGGGAGGGAATTAACACAGCGGGAGGTTTGAAATTACGTTGAATATTATTTTGGGACATTATTTTTGATTTAAACCCTGATTTGATCTGCTTAGGGATATCAATCAATAACTAATTTAAGATGAATCGTTCGTTGGTTACCCTTAGATACAATCGCTTATTTAGTTTATCATCTTAGTTAATAATTGCTTAGCCCATAGAGTCCACTATTGCAAATTGGGCAATGTTCAATGTTGCCAATATTGATAATACCTTTATTATGAAAATATTAAAACGAATTATCAAAAAAGGATAATATATAGTGAGTCAGAAAAGTATATATAACCAAGCGAGTAATAATAATCTTAACTTGAGCACCAATTGAACACTTAAATTTACAAGCATGCGCAATTATAAGGCCGTTGATTAGCTTATAAGGAGATGGCACATTATATGTATAACACACCGGGACAATCAAATCGTTAGAAATAATAATTTATCGTCGTATTGAAGTCTAAAACTTATAAAGTAAAAGTGTTTGATAAGCTTAGACAGAATCTAAATATGGTAGGCTGTATTTTAGGCACGGCCGAATGGTTTTTGACTTGACAGAAAGACATACATATACATAACGCAGAAACGGTTCAACGCATGAAAAAGAAAACACGTATTTGGATTATATTTGAGCCTTCATAAGATAAGCTCAGTACTAAGGAAAAGGGGGTTTTCACTATGGTTCCAAGCTTTATTGAGTTAGTTTTGGTTTTGGTTTTAAAAACATGCAACCCAGATGCAGGCTTTTTCCCCCTCTTTGGATTCATTTGATATCGTTAAAGACAAGTTTTATGGCATTCTGTTGGATTGCAAATGGCGGAGGATTGCTTACAATTGTAAAAATAAATAAATAATAATAATAATAGTAATAGTAATAATAATAATAAGCAACGTTAACGATCTGTTACAAAGAAAACAGTTAAAACCGTATAACCAGTGAACTAGCTGTGTATACGTTATAACAGGTACTTCTCGTTGACTGGGTAATCTCGTATTGTTTAGTTGATTTTGATTATACGGAGCCCTCTACTATGCTAATTTACAACGTGACGTTTACGCTTATGTGGTATACAGAATACTGAGCATGTTGACCCGTTTGATTGTACTACATTGATCTAGCTTTAAACTTTAACTTTTCAGAAACCCAGCCTCATAAAAATTCTCATTAACCTAAAGTATGGTATAAAAACAAAAAATACACGTTTTATGATAGATCATAATATTTTGGTCAATCGATTGAACCATGAAAGCATTTCACTACTATTATAATAAAACAAAATACCAGCATTTTGGAAATCGTCTCTTTTTTGGCATCTTGAATTCGTTTACGTCAAAAAGGATTTATACAGATATCGCATATGGTAAGCTTACAAGCTTAAGCCTTTAATCTAATTGTACTGGTCGGGGAGGACGATCAGCATAAATTGAGCCTAGCAGAAAATTTACCTACGGATTGGGAGCGTTTTCCCTCCCCCTCCTCCCCTCTCCCCGTTTTTTTTCTTTTCTTCCCGATATTTAAAAAAATAAAAACAAAAAAGTATTATTTCATATTTAGTACCACAGCTTATATCCACGGTGTTTTTCAACTACCGTTAGTGATGGAATGTCAATTGTAATTTAGAAATTTCGAATCCATCACGTCAAGTATAAAATAAAATAAAGTAGAGAATTATAAGCAATCACATTCCAACTAGTTAAATCTATTACCGGTTCCATGCGTAGTTTAATCTAATTTCATCGGATGCGGTGTGAAAGCAGTTGCACGCTTGTTAAAACTAAAATTCTAAGCCCGTACTTACGGTTTTGTGGTAGATTATTATGATTAACTCTTTCAACAAACTAAAGCCATTTAAGCTATACAACAACACGGTTTTGTTTAAAAAGTGGATTCATCACACTAAAGTGGGCACACAGCGGTAGACTATTATTATAATTATATTCCTGTTAGCGAACAATCAAGTCTCTCAAAATATTTATCAAACTCAGCTTCGCGATATGTGTTTCAGTATTAACAAAAAACAAAAAAAAAAAGCATTCACTCTCAAACTTGGGGGAGTGTTTTTTTTTTTTTTTTTTTTTTTTTTTTTTTTTTTAATTTCCCACCAAAACAAAGAAAAACTTTAATGTACGATATGAGCTGATGAAGAGATAGCTATAGCCAAGATTTAAGGCACTTGTATGACAGTTTCAACAGTCCCCATGAATATTTTTTGTCCAAAATTTGAAGTTACTGTTCGTTTGTTTTTCCGATTCGGAAAAGTTCAAGCGTTGAATCGGATCTGTGTAGATGTAAGATTAATAACTAAGCTGTTATCTTTAGCCGTTTGTTGTTGAACTTTTGTAAAACCGAATTAGTTCAAAATAAAGCTGCCTCGGTAATTTAATTTTATTATTTTCCCATTGATAGTCTTGTTATAATATAACAAAGATGCTAGATCTAGATAAGTGTTGACTAATAATACAAAGTCTTTATAGTAGAGAATCAAGTTTATTAATAGGGCTAGTTTGATGAAGATAAAAGTAGTCTATTGAATGGTGTGATGCAATTTTGATGCATATTACTACAATTATTCAAGATGTAAACAAAAAATTTAATCCTAATTTTTTTAATTTTTTAATAAACTGATTTATTGAGAACTTCCCCGTTGGATTGCGATTACAATTGGTAAAGACAGAAAACAAGTTTGAATTCAACTGCAGCGGGAAATAGATATCGATCGTTCCGGACAATCAATCATTTTTATATATTGTGAGTACATAGTTTTGTGCATATATCGATCGGAAGAAACCCTACACCATGGTGAATTTTTCCTACAGTACGGGCAAACTCCATTATGGGCGCTAAATTAGTGAGTTGCCGGCAATAATACTGATTAAAATGAAAATTAGTTGATAAAATTAATCTATCATTGTGTGAATTTAATCCAAATATCTACCTAGCTAGCTCACCATATTTCTCCGGTGGAATGGAACCATTGCAGTGCTAAATAAATATTTGAGATGATCTGTTCAAAAAGCAAGCTAAAAAACCCAAATTCGGTAAGCCATTAAACTAGAGTTACGTTGTTAAAAAAAAAAAAAAAAAACGGACATCGTTATATCGTTTCATATCCGTTTATTGAGACAAGAGAATGTTGGTGGCTGCGGGTTAATTGAGTTTTTGATTCTTTCTCTCTCGCGGACCAACAGGGGTTTTTTTTTTTTTTTTTTTTTTGTGTTTTCTCTTTTCCCACCTGTCTACCTGACTGCGTTGCTCGGCCCAGTTGTTGATGAAACTCTAACCTCGCGTTTTTTCTTTTGTTTAAGGTTAATTAGAGTTTTTATATTAAAGGCACCGGGGGTTTTAAATTGTTTTAATTGTTCTAAGCATTTGATGACAAGGCTAGCCATATAGGAGGCGTGCAGTGTCTATATATCTACATTGATAAATTACTGATATTGAGGGGCCGAAAAATAAATAAATTTAATAGTAATAATTCCCAATTGATTAATCAAAGATATTAAACTGGTATTGGCAATCTTTTTAAGTGATGACTTAGTCTTCCTGTCCATGCAAATGGGCTTACTAGTCATCCACAGTTGTACTTTTGTTATTTATATATATACTTAGTTATCTAAAACAGTACAATATATTCATCAACCTTTTAATCAAACATTAACCCAATCCTTTATCATCTTAAGATTGGTTAACAAGGAATCAAGGCTGAACAATTGGTTTAAAAATAAAAAATCACAACTTGATTATACTCCCCTCCTTTAATGATGAGCTTATTCAAAAACATTTGTTTAATTGGCTTTGTAATGTACTTGTTCTAAAAATACAAAACAATTATTCAGGTTTCGGCATGTTTCAATATCTTGTGATCTTGGGGCTCCAAAAAATTCTATATTGGATATTTGTCAATTTATTAACCTAGCTATTAGTAAATTGCGTCAAAGATCTACTCTTTTTCAGTTACGTTTATTTTAACGCATTTATACAGTGATGCGTAGCTATTGCACTTTAGTCCTGTAACCGATGCACAGAACATTTTCAAGCATTCCAAGGAATACCGTATGTACGTGGCTACAAAAAAAGAACCTGGCAGTAATTACTTACATAATTACACAAGCCGGATTTAGAACACATATACCGTTGAGCAATAATGTTAACGTCTTAAGCAAGCTCGGAAGGCTTACTCGGCTTACAAGCATAAGTATCACAATCATGTAGCATGCATTGCGTACAAGCGTTGTGCATATGTTTCCTATTTCACACACAAGCATCTTATTCGCGATCTAAGCCCTGTTCCATGTAAATAGAGCAGATCGGTCAGGGGGTTAAGTATTGAATTATATTTACAAGTTGGAATCGTGGTCAATTAATTGCATAAGTCCAATAAGCACATGTATTCTACTTTTGTACAGCGTGCATTTCTGGTTGTGTTGAGAAGGGGGGGGTTGACGATGGTGATATTTATAATCAGGGGTAGGTCTGCTTTAATCCCAGTGCATGGGTTACAAAACCCAGAAATCCTTAATCGATATCAACCTAAAAGCAGTACATTTTTCGCCAAATTACCAATGGGATACAGTAATCAGAAACCTGGCAAATCGATAATCAACGACGATAAACCCATCGCTATTTTTTAACACCAACAGGGAGTTTAATTGCAACGATTGAGCACATCTTACCCCTGCTTTATAAATTCGTTAAACAGTCAACGTGATATGATGTTAAGCACTCGATTAAATTTTTTCTTTTTTTTGGATCTCGGCGTCCCTAGCCAATCGATCTGGATTTTTTAATTGCAAAGTTCCTGTACCAAAAAACAGTCAAATTTCCTGCATAAAAAACAAACCCTTTATTTCAAGTATGTCTAATAGGAGCAAAAACTTGTATTCGGTCAATTAGAGAAGTAGCGTTGAAATTTTTAGCATTAGCGAACATAGTCGTTTACAAGTAAAATTAATCAATAAATTCAAGTATTATTAAGCGTTATATAATGTTAGTTTATAAATCTGCTTCACCACTTGAGTTGCGGCTCATCATTTCAGTCTTTTTTTTTTTTTTTTTCTTGTTATTGCTTTAATTCCCAACCACCACGGCTATGTTTAACACCATTGCATAAAAAAACAACAATATAACCATCATCAATTGAACGTTTTTCTAATAAATTATTTTTTTAACAACATGGCCTCACGAATCTCTGCAATTGTACTCGACATCGAAGGCACCATCTGCCCCATCTCATTTGTGAAGGACACACTATACCCATACGCTCTCCAATCCCTCCCAAAGAAACTTCACTCCATCACTTTCCCTATCACATCTTCCGCAAATGATGACCAATTCTTATCAATGTTAGCGCAATTCCCAGAAGAATATAGGCAATCGGCGGACGACCTTGTGGCCCATGTTACAGATCTAACTAAGAAAGATATCAAGGCCAGCTACTGGAAAAATCTGCAAGGGTATCTATGGAAAGATGGGTACCATACTGGTGAGATTGAGGCACCAATTTACGATGATGCGATCAAAAATATTATCAAGTGGAGTACAAGTGATAACAAAAAAGTTTTTATTTATTCTAGTGGTAGTGTAGCTGCTCAAAAGCTGCTGTTTACTCATGTGCATGGGGATGAAAAAGATTTGACAAAATATTTGAGCGGGTATTTTGATACAATTAATGCAGGGCCAAAGACCGAGTCTTCAAGTTATGAAACGATTTCAAAGGCTATTAATATTGACAGTAAGGAGACTTTGTTTCTAAGTGATAACCATTTGGAGACTGATGCGGCCAAAGCTGCGGGATGGAATGTTCAATTGGTTAGTAGACCAGGGAATAACGATTTGCCAATGGGGTATGCATCCATTGTATCTACAGACGCTATCAATTTATAAATTACACAAATAACTTAACAAAAATAATAATAATTCTACAACTTTTTTAATTATATAACAAAACTATTCTTGATCATCATCATCATGCCCATGTTCAAACAAATAGTTTGCGGCAATTTCTTCATTCTTATCACAGGCAAAGTATGCTTGAATGACAATATCTCTATTAAAACCCAATCCAGTTAATCGTTCAATTGCGGCATTTTCTTCTTCTGTGACTCGGATTTCGGCAACACCATCTTCATTGAATTGGATACCGGATTCTTCGTCACCTGCTGCTGCTGTTGCACCACCACCTTCAGAACCACCGCCTTCTCGTAATAAATTCAAAAAAGTTTCTTGATTATTGAAAATGGCTTCGGCCATTTCTGGGTTATTCATTGCCAAGTTTTGTATAACAGTTTCCAACATTTGCGGTTGTTGTTGAATAATCTGTCGCAATTGTTGGAATTGTGGATTGTCCCGTAGTTCAGACAAATCAGCTGCTGGTAAACTGGCACCTGACCCAGCGCCTCCTCGACTTA
The DNA here is from genome assembly GCA_030564365.1 of Blastobotrys arbuscula. Taxonomy (NCBI): domain Eukaryota; kingdom Fungi; phylum Ascomycota; class Dipodascomycetes; order Dipodascales; family Trichomonascaceae; genus Blastobotrys; species Blastobotrys arbuscula. The sequence continues at coordinate 71,725 of JAJLUN010000054.1, read as the reverse complement.
GACCACCAGCGCCACCCCGTCCACCGGCTTGTTGTGCTGCCGCTTCGAATAAGTTAATATTATCATCATCTCCATCACCACCACTACTACCGCCAGCATTGCGTGACGCGTCAGTATCAGTTTGTGATTGTGTGGCTTGTGACTGCTGCTGAGATGATGGTTGTTGTTGTTGTGGTGCTGGTGCTTGAGCTGCCTGCTGGGCTTGCTGCTGTGCTTGCTCTTGTTGTCGTTGTAAATTTTCTGGGATACCATTTAATAAATATTCCACAGCCCGTTCTGGGTTATTATAGGCCGCTCGTAGTGCAGTTTGAACTTGTTCTCGTTCAAAGCCCATATTCATCAAATTTTCTACCGCGCCGCTCAACTCGTTCCCGGTAGCAAATGTAGATTCACTAGATGTACTGGTACTATCCCCAGCAGGTGCTGGAGTTTCAGTACCAGCAACAGATGTTCCATCACTAATTGTTTGTTGTGGAGCGTTTGTTGACGCAGTTGGTGGTTTATTTGCCGGTGTTTTTGGAGTGGCACTAGAACTAGTAGTAGCAGCAGCAGCAGCTGGTGACGGCTTTTTGGCAGCTTGGATCATACAAATAATAAAATCTTTTTCTTTGATATTATACGACTCCAAAGTTTTATCATCTTGTAAAACTTTACCAGAATAGATTAATTTTTGCTGACTAATTTCGCATCCTCGTTCTTTACCGTTCAATTCTTTCAAATCTTTTACAGTTGCGGTGGGTTCGACATCCAAATTCCACTTGTTTTGTTTGAAATCTTTCAAAGTTAATTGCATTTTTTTTAATTTTTTTTCTATCGTGTGGTGGAAGGGGAAAAAAAAAAAAAATCTATGTAAAAAAATAATAATAACTAAAAAAAAATAAAAGAATAAAATACGACAGCAGAATGTTAGAGAAGAAAATTGTGGCGAGGAATAATTAATAGTGTGGGTTGCAAACCGTTTTGCTGTTTTGGAGTGTAGGTGCTTTTATTTAATTGGGAGTTTAAGTCTATTTATTGGGAGAGTTTTGTTGAAGTACGCTAATTTCACTATAGTCTAGAATGAACCAGTTAGTATACTTACGTGTACACGCGATTTAAGCAGTTGAAGTATTGGACCGGGGGGTTGGTACAACTCGCTAATTGTTATACCAGTTAGATATGGCCATGTAGGTTTAACTCCTCAATTGATATATACGAATGGATACTCGGTTAAAGTTGAAATCCGTCCAAGTGATGAATGGACAATTGAAAGCGAGCTGGGAATACAAGTAATAATAATAATCCATTAGCATGTTTGTATCTGTTTATTTATTTTTTTACTTTTATTTTTCTTTCTAGTCTAATCTTTACTAACAGTAATGAATATGGATAATCTAGAATATTTAAAGCTGAGAATCTAAAAGTTCAGTCTCAAATATTATAATGTTTGAATTTTGATAATAAGTAAGTTGGGATGATCGAGCTCGTGGGGAAAGCCGCACGCGCCATATGCGTGAATCCCGCTCCGTTATTTTTTGAAATATTTTATAAATAAATAAATAAATTAACGTCTAGAAAATACTAGTCTATTTTATAATACTTAAAAAGACAATTCATCATCACTATCCGAATCATCATCAACAAAGTCCAATCCAGCAACCAAAGTATTCGCATTATCACTACCCCCACTAGTAGCAGACCCATTCATTGCAAATGAATTCAACTTTTTACCTTCTTCAATAGCTCGTTCAATATTCAAATGATGTTTGATATAATTGATCCGTGGGTAAGTACATTGTTCGCCTTGTTGCATCATTTCCGCAAGCTTTTCTCGATTAGGGTCTGCCAAAATATTCCAAAAATCTATCAAATTAATCTTTGGCCATAATGTTACATTACCATGAAATTGCTGCAAAAAAACACTACTCCAATCCTGGTCCAACAATCTTGGAATTAGGTTTAAATTCTTCATCACCTTTAACCATTTTCGAATCTCTAGTTTTAGGATGTCTTCCAATGCACTACCCAAAAACCCACCTCTCCATCCTTTACCTTTACGGTGAGACACTGGCCGTCCTATGGTACCTCTGGGTGCATAGACGAATAATGAAACATGTGGATTTACTTGCGATACAATAGTAAATCTAACATTAAAATAATTGTTCAATGCTTGAATTGGAATGTCGGTTCTTAATGATCCATCTTTCCATTTATGGCCAAAACTAAATGGGACCAAATCTCCTTGTTTATTCTTCATCATTAATAAAACTGGATTCAAGATCCCGGGCACCGCTGCTGACGCTAATAATGCACTCCAAATAACACAATCTGGACTGGTAATATGATTACATAAAATGGCTGGGGAATGAGGATCAGCAGGGACTGTAGAAATATTCAAAATCTTCCCAGTACGTTGATAGGCTTCTTTAAATGTTAATGACCCCATTGTAAACCATGTACACCGTTCAGCCCAATCTTTAGAATCAAATCTTGCACCTGTTTTATACATTCTAATCGCCCACTGTGGGAATTTTTCATGGCATGCCGTAATTTTGTCGGCTAACTGAGGCACCAAAATTTCTTTCAATTCTTCATTGGTTCTTGTGCAAACTAATGCAGCAATTAGCCCACCACCACTGGTACCACTAATAATGTTTGGTAATATATTGTGATCTAACAATGTCTTTACAATACCAAAATGTCTATAAGTAAAAGTAGCTCCCCCACTTAAACATAATGCAGTTTTACCATAGTTCTTACTAAACATTTTAAATAATAATTTCCGAGTTTGTAACGTTAAATCTTCAGCAGTTGCCAAAAACCTAATACTTTTACAAACCTCAATGTTAAAATTTCTAATAGCTTCTTTGGTGCCATAGTATGACTGTGAGTATAACTCAGGTCCTTGAGTATTAGCAAAATTTTCTTTAACGCAGCCTTGTAATACCGTAGACAACTCTTCTTGTTTATTATCCATTCGCAATCGTCTCATTGTTCTAATTAATTTCAAAATTGTTTCGCTATCATAATATGCAGATTGAGGATCCTCTTTAAAACTTTCCATCCCCAAATGTTTATCCAATTCTTTGGCCGCTTTAACCCAGTCGTTATATGTAGTAGCTTGTCTTAGATTGTGCCTCAATGTTCGTCTAGTACCTCTCCAAGTGATTGAATATTCATACATTGCCACATAAATTCTAACCAACGAATAGAAAATGGCCAGAATTACCACCCATAAACTAATCAAAATCAAACTAGGCCATCGTAAAACTGAGTACATGAAGCCTGCACCCATTTCTTCTTGCTTCCTTCTTCGTTTTCGCAACTTCTTATTAATAGGTGCCCAGTCGTTTAAAGATGTAATATGTGCACTTGCTAAATCATCTTCTTCCAATGCTGAAGAAAACTGCTCCATGTGTTTTTTATCCACATAATCTATTTCAAAAGGATTTGTCGTCATCTCTATCCTATAACTAAAAAAAAAAATTCAAATGTTTATAATATGTAGAGGAAAGAAGAAAAATAAAAAAAAAATAATAAAAAAATTAAAGCAAGGAAAGCTTCTATGGGGCGCAAACATATGGGCCTGGTATATAAGCTTACAAGCAATGATCTAATCGTGAACCATATGTTATCCCAGCGCAAGTTGGTCAGCCGCCTGTCAAAAAATTAAAAAACCTACACGTTATAATTAATTTAGCACTATTAAGCCCAGCGTTAACAATCAATTGTAAGCTGAGACCTTTTACTATAAATCCTACAGCGCCTAATCATCTGCTCACTGCCCCTGCTAAGGTTTTCCCCCTCCCGCCCCCCTGCCCTCACCCAAAGAAATCCAGCGTTGACGGCTTAAATTTAATACCGTCCCAACAAAATTTCAAAGTTGAACAGTTCTGTCTAAAGTTGAGCCCGCTTTTTTTTTTTTGTAGTACGTAAGAATTCACTATTGTAAACAAAATAGCCTACATAAATTTAAGTCGCTTATCGGGTTAAAAAAAAATCAAAAAAAAATCACACTACTCAATGAAAATTTATGTACGTTTAACGGTATTATTACTGGTTTACTTAGTACGATACGCGTCGAGATAAAATGCATGTCACAGAGGCTTATCAATAAAACTGACGCTTACCAACGCTTCTTTCTACCTCTTAATAATATATTTATCAATCCGGTATAGATTCTATCAAATAATATAATAATACGAATACTTATTCAATATAGGCTTTTTTGGTTTTGATCGGGGATTGATTATCCCATGTCAAGTTTAACCGGTCACCTGCAACCTTATAATTCTTGACTGCTTCCAATGCTCCTTCTGGAGTATTCGCAGATACCATAATATCCATATTACCCTTTCTAATAAACCCAGAGGCTGCTGCTTTTTCGCTCCATTCAATCAACCCATCATAAAACCCATCAGTATTCAACAACACGATTGGTCGTGAATGGATACCTAGTTGATTCCATGTGACAACTTCAAACAATTCTTCAGCAGTGCCAAATCCCCCTGGTAGAGCGATAAATGCAGTAGCTTCTTGACCCATCAATCTCTTTCTAGTGTGCATATCCTCAACAATAGTGGTACTACCGTATAGCTCTCTTTCAGGAACTTTGCCTTCGGCTTCTTTTTCAATTAATGCTCTTGGGATGATGCCATGAACATAGGCGCCTTCTGTAACCATGGACCGTGCAATTGCACCCATCAAACCAGTACTTCCACCACCAAATACCAACCCATATCCTTGTTTGGCTAATAATTTGCCCAATTTTTCAGCTGATTCGGCAAAAGCTTTATCATTGCCTGAGGATGAGCCACAGAACACGCATACAACGTTCTCAGGTTTAGTTGGTTCCGTCATCTCAAAAACACGTTTTTTTTTAACTATGGATCAATGAAGTAGTGTAGAGTAATGAAATATTGTGTCGAAGAATTAGTGGTGAAATGTTACACGGAAATTGCCACCCCCCCCCCCCCCTTCTCCTCAGCGCGACAGCATCTAGCGCTGTGACACACACAGTTACGCATGTCGATAAGCGCCTATCGGTTCGATTCATATTTCAGAGGCTTGAAAGGTAAAAATAAGCTTTTTTTTTTTAATTTTTTTTTTCGCAATTACACGCTCAGAGCTAATAATTATTTTAAATTAATTCGGGCTAAAATGAGCTTCTTATAATGAAAAACTGCAGGCGAATTATTCGCCTATAACCTCAAAATTAAAAATCAAATATTATATATGTAATGTTTTGGAGCTTATAACTACAATTTTAACGTGAGGGCCCGTTCTCCGACCCCGATCCCGATATTGGCCTTGACGCTGGATATATATATAGCTTAAACACTAAACATTCGTGAAGGATCGAGGAACTATTTTGATGGGGGGAAAAAACAAAAAAACAAAAAAAAAAAAAATTCCAAATCCAGTAGACGAATATTTATATCATTTTCAAGTGAACCACACTAATCGTGCTATATTTTTTCTAATGTCTGAACAACCTGAGGCTCCACCCCAAGCACAAGTGCAGGGCGGACAGCCACAGCAAGCCCAAGATTCTGGATGGTTTCATAAATTGAAATGGCTTATTTTGTTATTCTTTTTGTCCAATGTTGCATCGAACTATTTTTTGAAATCTTATCAACCAAACAGTACCCCTGGTACTAGTAATGATGTCAAAGAAACCGCTGGTACACCTGCTGGTGCGCCTGCTGAAACTGTTCTGTACCCGTTATGGCATCGAGAAGATCGGTTTTCTGTGGAATTGAGTGTAAGTGATGGGCTGGAATTATCAGATGACCGTGATCCAATCGCCGTTATGGAAAATGTTTCAATTGAAGATAACAACGGGTTCGAGTTTATTTCAAATGTAAACATTCCAATCGGCTCTGAGTTTGCACAATTAAATAAAACTTTGTACGCACATTTGTTGGTGGTTTCTACCGATGAAGAGCAAAGATTCCATTTGAGAACTCCCATCACCACTTATCACAAACAAGCAAAAAAGAGTAAGAAAAAGAACTTGTTAGCAGCAAAGGAAGAATATGGAAGTGATCACGAGGAAGAAGAAGAAGAAGGAGAAGAACATGGGCCGTTGATTGTCCCACATTTCCATCCAAATATCTCACTAGCATTCATTGATTCATTTAACTCGATTGTTAAAGAAAAAACACACCCAGCTGCTTTACAACATATTAATGTTGATTTTTCAACCGTCCAAGAAACCAATAATGGTGGAAAGACTGGCAAATATTTCCCGATTATCTATAACAATGAGTTTTGGCATTTACAATCACAGCTATCAGAAATCAATTCAACTACCTCTTATATTCCAATGCAGTTTACAATTTATAAGATGCCATTTTGGAGATTCCAAATCGTGAGTTCAATGGACTTTGGATTGAAACAAGCTGCAGACCAACAACAAGCGGGGATGGCAGAATTGGAAGAATTGAAGCGAGTTTTGATTGAAACCAATCCGTATTTATTAGGAGTTACTATTGCAGTTTCGTTATTACACACATTATTTGAATTTTTGGCGTTTAAAAATGATATCAGTCATTGGAAAAATAAAAAGGACACAATCGGTGTGTCTGTTCGAACCATTGTTGCTAATGTTGTAATGCAACTTGTCATTTTCCTGTATCTGATGGATAATACTGACAATACTAATACCATGGTTTTATTAACTCAAGGGATGGGTATCTTCGTTGAAGCATGGAAAATCACCAAAGCTGTTGATATCAGATTCAATCATGATGGCAAATGGATTGATATTAAGGATAAGCATGAATTGACTGAAATTGAAAAGAAAACTAAAGAGTATGATGGGGTTATTTTTAAATACCTATACATGGTGGCAGTCCCATTGATTGGAGGGTATGCAATTTACTCTTTGATGTATGAAGAACACAAATCGTGGAAATCATTCTTAATCACGGTTGCTGTTCAATGTGTGTATGCTTATGGATTTTTGTTGTTAATCCCACCTGTTTATATCAATTATCGATTGAAATCAGTTGCTCACCTGTCTGGTCGAGCCATGGTCTACAAAACCTTGAATACTTTTATTGATGATTTATTTTCATTTGTTATTAAAATGCCATGGTTACACCGAATCATGACGTTACGAGATGATGTGATTTTTGTCATTTACTTGTATCAATCTTATGCATATCGAGTTGATTACTCTCGTGTCAATGAATTGGGTCAAGGTGGTGACGAAGAAAATGCTGATACTGAAGTTGAAGATAATAATAAGCAAGAGAAAGAGGAAGGATCAAAAAAGACGAAATAAAGTTTAGAGTTATTTAGTTATTAAGCTTAATATTTTTTTTTTAGATTTAAAACATTAGTAAATAACGTTTCGTTGGTTAAGTTTCATTACAAGCACAATAGCCTAATTAAGTGGGGGGTTTGATGAGCGCCCTAACCTTAATAATCCAACTTAAAGTTATAGTTCAGTTTTAGGTTATTCTGGTGATAATAATAAAAATTTTGTACCTCAACAAACGACGTTGGATATGTAAGGTAGACAGAATAACTACTTTGCGGGGACACACATAAAAATCAAAAGTTTATTTTTCAATAGTTCCAAAAAAAAATTTCTACCCTTACCCTGTTCCGCATTCAGGTCACCACTAACAAAAAACCCATCAAAATCTGTCTGCATTGCAACATTTAAGGCTTATGATATCGCAAGAAGCTTATGCAAGGCAGCCTGTGCCCAAGGTGGTCTCAAAAATAAAAAAAAAAAAAAGGGGGTATTAAGCCGATGGGAATTGTGTTGCGAATCAGGAGAAAAACGAACTTTCCAAGGACTTAACTATCACATTTGGCTGCTGGCAATATTAGATCACCTAAAGTTCATAACTTACAACGTATGAATCAATGCACAAACTCATGCATAATGATTTAGTTTGTTTCTAATGACTATTTTAAAATGGTTTCCAGTGCTTATAAATTGTTTAACCCGTACTGCATAAGCAAACTTACTACTGTGAAAATTCGTGGTCAATATACCAATCACAGTTCAAATCAATTTTTCAAAATGAACCATACTTATATTCTCAATGAGTTTACCAACTGGATACAGAAAACTCAGCCTCGTCATTTCCACGTATTTGAAACAGCCCATTTCTGTTTGTAAATTTTGAGGTTATTCTCTATATCATTTAGTTGAAAAAAAATGGAAAAAAAAGGGGCCTAGAAGCATAAAACCAAAACGGATAAACCGGTGAGGTAAAAGAAAAAAAATAAGCCTCGGCGTTAATGCATGGCGCAGTACAACTTCCAGCTTTTGTATTCCAAAATTTATGATAAGCTTATAGGTTATTTACCTGAAAAAAAAAAAAAAAAAAAACAACCATTGGCAAAAGTAATATTAAAGCCAAGAAGCGTCTCTTCCCAACTGATTATAAGTTTTATAAGCTTACTAGTAATTTAAAGTAAGATTCAAATAATTTATCTTATTATCTTATTTAATACGTGTAACCTTGACAAGTGGTTATTTATTAAGCCTACATTAAAAATAATAAATTTGGGTTGCATATAGAATTATAAGCAGTTGGATTTGGGTTTCAAAGCAGGAACACTGAGGGGGACGGTTGGCCAGCATTGGTAACGCTGGCGAATTTAAGTATCTGATGTATTTACTGTCCATCTGGAGAAATTGCTGCAAAATGAAACTTGTGTTTACCCAGATTTGCGGTACTGTGGCAATTGCTGAAAGCATTAAATCAACCATATTGTTGGTAAACTCATCCCTAGATTTATTGGAAAACTTCACAATCGCCACGATTGACTCATAAGGGCTTATTATGTTCCCCCTTAAAATGCATGAGATACTTTATTACTAAATTAAATATACGCCACACAAGGTGTACCAATTCCCTCCCCTCATGAGTGCACCATAAGTTTCCTTAGCAGGTGGTCCCTGCCATGGGAAACCATGGGATATCTTATACCTGATATCTTCATACCACGATAGCGCAAGTACTTAAGCTATTGAACAAAAGAAGATATATTTTCGCATCGGTCATCTACTACCATAATAAAATGCATGTAGGTAGTTATCATATTATAACACTTGGACATCGTTTCGAACTTTTTTCAAAGTCAATGAATTGTATAACTTTCATAAATACCTGAAAAACTGAAAAAAAAATAAAAAATTAGCTACAAAAATATTTATTGTCCCACCTTAAAACGCACATGTACCCAAACAAAGTTATATCAAAACTCTCTTTTGTTTTTTTTCAACAATGACTTTTTTCGGTAGCTTTTAAACGATCGTTACACGTCAGGGAAACTTAAAAGGAATCAATGATTGTCTTGTATCGGTGTGACGGTATTAGAACACTTAATAAACAGCGATATATTCACAGCAAATGAAATTTTTTTTTAATCTGTTTTTTTTTTTTTTTTTTTTTTTTTTTTTTTTTTTTTTTTTTTTTTTTTTTTTTTT
>JAJLUN010000054.1:11197-62186 GCA_030564365.1 Blastobotrys arbuscula | reverse complement strand
CTTTTTCTTTTTTCTTTTTTCTTTTTTCTTTTTTTTTTTACCTTCAAAAGTACACCTAACACTTATCTAAAAACGCTTAAAATTCAAGCCCTTGCATCACTTTGGCCAAGCTGCGAACTAACTTATAATTTCCTCACATTCCCTTTTTTATTTTATTTTATTTTTTCTTCCGCTTTTTCACAAAAGGCAAACAGAATTTTTATTATTTTTTTTCATCAACTTGACAACAACACAAACATTGAAACTTATCTTCAACTAAACTTTTTTGTTTCATAAAATATAATAAAAAAAAAAAAAAAAAACAAGAACTAACGACTCTAGCTTATTTTTATTCATTTGGCTTGTTATATTCGGGTTTTAAATTTTTTTTTTTCTTTCTTTGGAAACAACTTATTATTAATTGGAATAAGAAAAAAATGAACCATAACGAGGCGGGAACCCCTCTGGCTGATCAAGACCGTGATAAGGGTGAAAATTCGACATTTTTGGACGCAGAATCGCAGCTTCAACGTGCCAAATCACCTAATGGAAACGGTAAAAAAAAAGGCAGTGGTATAGGTAGAATGTGTGTATATATTCCTACAATACTTGCACATTACCTACTGCGGCCGTTTGGTATTATTAGACACAGTACTCTGGCCAAACTGTTAGTTTTATTTGCATCAATTTATCTGATGGTGGTAGGTAGTCTCTATGCATTTGGGAGTGAATATATACCATTTCCAACTTCAAAGTTTGGTAGCTCATCCTCCTCCTCCTCCTCTAGTTCACGGGTTGGCACAGGAGAGGTTGCTTGGGATAATGGCGATCCTCGATTATATCCAGAAGTCCCTCCAAGACCTAATATGGAGAAAGAAGTTAAAACCGGGTTTGATCCTCATGAAGCTTATGATAATACAATGAATGATGAAAGAGAAAGTCAGCCATTTAAATGGTATGATTGGGTTGATGTTCGACAAGTTGATGATATGTGGAACAAGATCCAAAAGGGCGAAAAATTAGACGGTAAATGGAAAAATAAAAATCCATTTGATGATATGAAGTTCCCACCAAAGGATCGTAAATTTGATGACGAGCAAGCACTAAATGGTCGTCATTTTATTAACAAACATATGGAACCACCTAAAAAAGTCATCTTTTTGGGTGATAAGGGTCGAACTGTTTTTACTTTATCTCAGGAAGAAGCTGAAAAGTTAAAGCAAAATGAAGTTGAAGAAAAATTAAAAGAAGATACCAAAAAATCTTTGGAAGATAATAAAAACAGTAATGAAAAAGAAGAAGCCAAGGTTCCAGAAGCGGATACTGATAAAGCAAATAAGGATGATGATGATAACAAAAAGCAAAAACGTGGAGATCCAACAGTTACTGGTGCTGATGCATTGATTCCACAATTAAAGAAAAAAAAATTGGAAGATAAGATTGCCGTTGATATTCCATGGGAATTGTTTTTGTTTGATCCATTGAAACATGCTGACCAACTGGAAAAAAAACATCCAAATGATCCAGAATATACTGAACATGCTAAAATGATTCGAACTGCTGTAGAACACGTTGAAAACAGTGGTAAACATTTCAATGAAGTTCCTTTAAAGAAAGGGTCTGGTGTCCATTATGATTGGAGATTTTTCAATAAATTGCGAGAAGGTAAAGATCATGAAGCATTTATGCATCATTTGATTCGAGCTTGGTCTCAATTTACTAACCAAGAAAACATTTTGTCTTTTATCTCGCACGGGTCATTGATTGGCTGGTATTGGGATGGTATGGCCATGCCATGGGATGCTGATAATGATGTTCAAATGCCAATTATGGAATTGGATCGTTTTTCACGAAAATTCAATCAATCATTGGTTATTGAAGATCCAAAAGAAGGTAATGGTCGATATTTTATTGATGTTGGTCCATGGTATGTTCAGCGTGAAAAGGGTAATGGTAGAAATGTCATTGATGCACGATTTATCGATGTTCGATCTGGTATCTATTTGGATATTACTGGGTTGGCAGCAACCGAAGAAAAGGATGGCTTTAACAAACATCAAGCCAATTGTAAAAACTGGCATACTTATCATATCAGCCAATTGAGTCCAGCACGACGAACTTTATATGAAGGTGTTGAAGTTTGGGTTCCAAATGCATTCGAGTCTGCTCTGGAACAAGAATATAAAAAGTTCCGAAAGAGCACCTTTAATGAGTGGCAATTTTCAAGAAGTTTGAGAATGTGGGTTAAAGCTGAAGAATGTTCCAAATATAACAGTAAAGAAAAGAAATTCAATAATGGAGAATTGACCTTTTATGGTGCTTGTGAAAATATGGAAATTTGGAATGAGTATTCTCGAACTCAATATGTTACGGCTGAACATGAAAAGGAAATGGAATTATATGGAGAAATTTCCCAATTGGCTGATCCAGGTGAAGAAGATGAAATCGATCCAAAGAAGCAACAAGAATTAAACAGAAAGTTTGCTGAATTGATGAAGGATTATCATCCTCCATTGCGATATGATCCATTGTAAAAAATAATAATGAAACTTGTTTTGTATTATTACTAATTTTTTTTTTTTTTTTTTTTTGTGAAAAAAGTGCTTTGGTTTTTAAAAAAGTCTTTTGAAAGAAAAGTTTATTAATTATAAGTATTTAATGATATATCTTTATGTAACGAAGAGGTGTAAAGTGTTTAAATGGAGTGAAAATTAATATTATATATTTTGGGTACTAAGGTTTATTCGAATTAGAGTGTTAATACACTTTTTTAAAAGAAAAAATTGGTAAATTTATATTGCCCATATCCCAACTCGCATTTGTCGACATGAAATCAAAATGTCGAGCACTGAAAAGTGAGGGTGGTGTTTTTAGTAATTAAGCTTACCGGGTATGTTGTGTCTATCAGCATTGTTCAGCAAGCATACTGCTACAACAGCATTATCGGTGACTTTAAGCTTTGTCCCTGAGCGTTGCACGTCTCCGTGGTTCATGCGCTCTTAGATAAAACCTCGCATGGCGCCTATTTGGGAAATTAAGAAACAGTTAGCCACGAAAAAAAACCGCACCAAATTCTAAAAAAAAAAAAAAAAAAAAAATTTAAAAAAAATTTAAAAAAAGACCTTGAGGGTTATAACTTTTCGACACACACAATAATAGTTTGAAAATAATAGTGAAATTGGAATAAGCTTATATGATTTGATAACAGGCCAAAAATAATATAAAAAATTTCAATATCTTCTACTATATTATCCTCTATTCTTTTTAATTGAATTCTTTTTACTTTTGATAATTATCAAACCTTTAACCTTCACCGTATCGATATTTAAAAAAAAAAAAAAAAAAGAAAAAAGCCAATTTAAGGAACTTGGTATTTGTATTAATATATTGATCAATTATGGAAGATTCAAGTTCAAATAATGAGCAATATATTAACACTGCAACAGATACCAACGTCGATAATGACGATGCTATGGTTGATCCGCTCTATTGGTTGGCTACATCATTAAATATTAATAATACCCAGGATGGGCTATCAGCAACTGTGCCAGCGCCACAAAATGGCCATAAACATCATGGTTATTCTACTCTTATAACTGATACTCAGGACTCATACGGGATCTCACCATCGAGTAGTAGTACAAATATGGAAGGTGCTACAAATCTCCACTTGGAGTCTTCACATAATCATCACAATGCAATGGAATGCTCAGTAGTTGACGATTTTGAATGTTGTGAAGATGAACATTGCACAAAAGTTGAAGATAAAGAAGATGATTGCGAAGATTGTTTCGTTGACTGCCGAGAATGCGAAGAAGCAAAGGTCGAGCATCAAAAGAAGAGGAAAGAGGGTGATGAGTGTGACGATGGGATTGAATACGATTCTTGTAAGTTTATCAACCATCGCTATACAAACCCAGCGGCTATAGCACAAACACGACATTCTATTGACACGTTACAACCAAAATTTAGCAACTCGCGGTCGGAACAATTGAGTAACGCTAATAAGCGGATAAAATTGGAAGAAGGGAGTGTACAAGTAAAGGCTAATAATACTAATAATAATGACTTTTACTGTCATTGGGACGGACATAACCATGCAGCCAAATTCGAATCTTCCCATGAATTGGATGAGCATTTGCGAACAAACCACCTACCTCAACAACCTCAAGACCCAAAAACATGTATGTGGGACTCCTGTTTTGTTAGTTATGACGGTACTCAAAAATTGTGGGACCATGTAATGACCGAGCATTTCCCTGAGCAGCCTAATCAACCCCATGATCATTCATGTATCAATACTGATGCTGCTATTGAAGTCAATGATAAAAAAAATATGCTGACTCCGTCAGAGATCCTTTCGTGCTATCATAGTAATTGTGAATTTTTGGCGGATGATGCTTATATGATGGATCAGCATGTCCAAATCCTTCATCATCAACCCCAAGACCATACATGTATCAATACCAAAAATGCTGCTAAAGAAGGTAATGGCAAAACGAATACACTGACTCCATTAGAGATCCTTTCGTGCTATCATAGTAATTGTGAATTTCTGGCGAATGATGCTTATATGATGGATCAACACGTCCAGATCTCTCATAACGCTAATGGTAATATTTCCACTGTTTCAGGAGTTAATCAAGCGTTAATGGATACTACGGTGGAAGCCAGCTGTAGCTATACATCAAATACTAACATTATGAACTCTGATTCACAAAATATACTACAAGATAATAGTCAACAAAATGAAAGGCAGCAACATACACCGCCAAGTCATATCTCTTTTGCTATGTGCCAATTCAACGAATGTCAATACCAGGCACAAGATGCACTTGATTTACAGACTCATATTAGCATGACGCATAGAGCTTTTGACAACAACTGCTGCCCTAATCATTCTCATTCTCATTGCCATAATCATAATCATAATCATAATGATAATCATGACTATATTCATGCTCCTCATGATCACATTCATAATGACAGCCAATCACGACAGCTCGGTATGCCCTTTCACGATACAACCAAACCAACTAACGAGTATAATGACATAAAACCCACTGCTGTTCAATTGGCCACTCCGATAGGTTCTCTTCCTACATCACCCACTGAACATTACAAGGCAACAAAAAAATCTAATCCAATCAAACCAACTAGTAGTAATCCAGTCAAACAACAAACTTCACGACCAGGCCGACGAATATCTCCATCACCCCCAGAAAATGAACCCGTTCATTTCTGTAAATGGATAACAGAGCACAACCAACCTTGCAACAAAGTGTTTCAAACTAGTGGAGGATTGAGTGAACATTTGTGTCAAGATCATATTGGATCACGAAAAACGCAGTATACTTGTCAATGGGAAGGTTGTGAACGGCATGGTAAACCATTCGCACAACGACAAAAAGTTGTTCGTCATATTCAAATCCATTCCAAACATCGTCCTTATAAGTGCAAAGTATGCGGATTATGTTTTGGTGAAATTGTGGTGCTAAAACAACATGAACGAACACATACCGGTGAAAAGCCATATGAATGCAAGATTTGTGGCAAAAATTTTGCTGCGTCTACTGCGCTAAGTGTTCATATGCGGACACATTCAGGGTCAAAGCCTTTGGAGTGTAAATATTGTGGGAAGCGGTTTTCTGAATCTTCAAATTTGAGTAAACATGAAAAGACTCATGTTAAAGATAAAAAGTTTTTATGCTCCGCGGAAAGGTGTGACAGAGGGTATGTAAGAAGCGATCAATTGGGTCGACATTTGAAAAAACATGATGGAAATAATAATAAACCAAGTATATCACAATCACCAATTGAAGAAATGAGCCAAAAGTTGGCTACATGAATTTAAATAAAAATTTTATAATAATGTATTTATTTTGAACTATTGACGATATAAAATGATTTCACTTTGCTTAAAGTATCTTCTAGCATCTTCATCAATCAAAACCAAAGATAAAAAGGTTCGAGTTGAAAATTTCTTGTTAACATCTCTAAAAGTAGGAGTCAAATCAAATCCTCCCAAAAACAACCGAATAGGGATAGTTTCACCCCGTACCGGAGCACCATCCATGATTTCAAACCTTACCAAAGTATCACTTTCATTATATTGATTAGGGGGCGACCCAACAGTTTCCCTTCTAATAATACTCAGTTCCATATGTTTAATCTTTAATCGTACCAACAAGAAGTATATTCTTCCCACAATCACATCTTTCAAATGATACCTAGACTTTGAATATTCAAATTCGATATGTAAACAATCTTCAATCCCCACATCCATCTTAATTGACGAAATACCTTCTGGTGGAACTCTATAGCTGTATACCCACAAGTCCTTATCTCTCACCACATCCGCCATTCTTCTAAACACCGTAACTCTAATATAATATCTCAATTTCACATTAACCCCCAAGTAACTTTCATATTGTTTCTCGACATTTTTGAATTCAAAATCAAATGTTTCTGGATGTCGTAATTCAGCTGGAGCTGCCAACTCTTGAGCAAGTGATAAAAAATCATCATGTGTACCAGCACGGTCATTACTCATTTCAATGCTACCAACAAACTGCACCTTAATTCCCATATGTTCTAATTTTTTCCCATCTCGAGGACGAATTGTTACCTGGCCCTTGACAGACTCCCCATCTAAATATAGTGGTACCGACTCCCGTCGTCCTTTATCTGTTTTGACGTCGACATGTGTACGAGTATCTTCACCATCCAGTCGAATCTCAATATCCAGAGGTGATTTGAAAAATAATGCCATTCTTTTTTTTGTTATGCTCTTTTCTTTTCTTTTCTTTTAAATTATAATTTAGAATTTGTTTCGTCTAAAACGTGTTTAATTGGTTAGTTAGTATTTTGTAGATTATTTTGAAAAAGAGGTAATGCGTGAATGTTTAAGGCTTGTCTTGTGTTTTGGGTATTTTGTATTTCAAACAGGTAGAGAGGTGTATTGGGAAGATTCGGTGGACAGTGTAATAATTAATCTCCAGAGGTTTGAAAGAAAGTCTCAGGCTTGAAATGGGGGATTAAGTTTACACAACGTAATTTATAATTATAATTATAACTAGCCTATTGCGCTTAACGGCCCCGGGCCTACCGATCGGAGTTGCAACAAAGCTATAGCGTAAAGTGCCCCAAGTTTTTATACCAGATTAAGCCGCGATATCAATGTCCCAATATAAATATATCGGGCGCCGTTACCATTGCATGCATGCAAGTGGGTGATAAATTTGGATGGGCTTGAATTAACATGGTGATGGCTATAGCACCAACGTATCAACCACAATTTGGTGATTTAAGTTAGCCGCAGTTATTGAAAAACAAAAAAATATATATATATCATGATCATTGTAAGTGCTATTTTTCTTTTATTTTCGGATCAAATGCCGAAGATTAAATATTCACTTCTCAGTTGAAAATTTCGACCCGAACAGCTTTCATCTGTGTAATAATAATCAATGCATTAACGGAGCTTATTCATAAACTTTTCACTTCTTCACCATTGATCTATTAACTTTGAAAAAAATCGTATCCTATAGCTATATTTATAAACCAGACAATTTCAAACACATATATTTATAAACCAGACAATTTCAAACACATGTATTTATAAAAAGAGCGGGTCAACTCCGCTACTCCCTCCATTAGATGCCCGAAAATGCATCTTTTACTTCCAATGAAGTCTACGTAATGAGATGCGATCCCATTCTTTCGTGCTCAAAAAAAAATACCCCGCTAGTAAGTTGAGCCCCAAGCGCTAAATTTTCCAAGCACGCGGAGGCACCACGGAGGAATTCTTTCTTGTTGCACCCAAAAAAAACTGTTAGCAGATCAACTCTTCTTTTTTATTGCATTCTTTGGCCCTGCTTTTATTTCTTTCGCTCAAAGCGTTTTGAGATTTGCGGGGAATTTGTGTAACTTTATACATCAACGTGGAAAAACCTTTTTTTTTTTTTTTTTCTTCCTTCCTGCTTGCCTTCGATACCCGGCTGTATATACCTTACTTTCTTTACTTGTGAAGCCATTACTCGATAGTGGTAGTATAAAATAAACATTTTCTTCCTTGATTTTTGTCATCACTTCTTTTTTTGGTTTTTTTTTTTTTTTTTCACTCTATTCATAATACAACTTTAAAAAAAAATGCTTCGGTTGAATAGCTGTCGGTTCATCAAACCATCTTTGTCAACTAGACTAACTAGATCATTCCATTCAACTCGATACATTAAATCAATTCAACCATATTTATTAGCAGATATCGGGGAAGGGATCAAAGAATGTGAAGTCATTCAATGGTTTATTGAACCAGGTGCCAAGATTGAAGAATTCGATCCTATTTGCGAAGTTCAAAGTGATAAGGCTAGTGTTGAAATCACATCGAGATATAGTGGTGTTATCAAAAAGTTGCACTATGAACCAGGTCAAATGGCACTGGTAGGTAAAGCCTTGGTTGATATCGATATTCCGGATGCTGAACTACAGCAATCCACTGGTGCAACTAGTGATGGACAATCGGGTAATGCAAATGATAGTGAGGGTCAAGCTGCTGAAGAATCTGCAACACAACCCGCGGCAGAGAAATCTACAACACAACCACAACCACAAGCTCCAAAACCATACAACCCAAAGACTGAACACTGTGCATCATTGGCAACACCGGCAGTTCGAAGAATTTGCAGAGAAAAGAATATTGACATCAAACAAGTCAATGGTACAGGTAAAGATGGGCGTGTTTTGAAAGAAGATGTTTTGAACTTTTCAAACGCGCCAGAATCTGCTCAAGCAGCCCAGGCACCAGCTACCGCTACTCCTACCATTGAAGCGGATGCTACTAACACTACATCACCATTGACTCCAATGCAACGACAAATGTTCAAGACAATGACAAACTCATTGTCAATCCCTCATTTCTTGTATACAGATGAAGTTGAAATGGATACTTTGGTGAATTTGCGACAGTCAATTAATACCGAAGTGGCAAACACTGAAATGGGTAAGATTTCATTCATGCCATTTTTCATCAAAGCATTATCATTATCGTTAAACAAACACCCATTATTGAACTCACGTGTTACATTTGAAAATGATAAACCAATGCTGGTTAACCGTCCAAGTCATAATATCGGTATTGCCATGGATACTCCACAAGGATTGATTGTACCAAACATTAAAAACTGTCAATCCAAAACAATCTTGGAAATTTCTCAAGAATTAAAGAGATTGCAAACCGCAGGAGCCGCCGGCAAACTGACCACTGCAGATTTGAAGGATGGTACAATTACATTGTCCAATATTGGCACAATAGGTGGTACATATGTTGCGCCAGTCATTGTTGATAGTGAAGTTGCAATTGTTGGCTTGGGCCAATCTAGAAAAATGCCTCGATATGATGATAATATGAATATTGTTCCAAAGACTATTTTGAACACCAGTTGGAGTGGTGATCACCGAGTTGTCGATGGTATGAGCATGGCCAAGATGGTTGATCAATGGAAGAGATATGTTCAAAATCCAGAAAAAATGTTGATGCATATGAAATAATTAAAATAATTAAAATAATTAAATAAAAATACCAATTTGCATATTATAAGCTTGTATACTAATAACTATTCTTATACTATATTACATATTCTTCGTGGTCCAATTGATTGTAGTCCGTTTAGATTTGTCATATCGGCGTCCGATTTTTAAACTTATCTGATTCTTTTTTTTTTTTTTTTTTCTTTTCAACTACGACTTCTTAGACACCAACATACATTTATTTTATTTTTAAAATGGGCACTACCAGATATGATAATGAAGGGTTTCAGACACTAGCTAAATTGGCGGCGCAAAAATTTTTACAACACCGATACACATCTAATGAGGTATTAGATAATGATATAGAATTCGATTCACATACAATTAAACAAGTTGATGATATTAATGTTGATATTTGGAATGAAGATAGTACAAGGTTGTTGGACTTTGCGTGCGGACCGGCATTAATCTCTAGAGAATTCGCACCATATGTTAATCAAATCATCGGAATTGATATCTCACAAGAGATGGTTGACGAGTATAATAAACGGGTATCAAACCAAGGGCTAACTTCAGACGATATGAATGCGATTTGCATGGATATCTCTACCGCAGATCAACAAGAGCTTGATAAACTTGGTAAATTCGATGCGGCGGTATGTACAATGGCATATCATCATATTGAAAATATTGATATAGTTACCCAAAAAATTTACAGTTTATTGGATACTAATGGGTGGTATTTTGTATTGGATCATGAAGGGGGTGGATGTGCTCATATTCGAGCTACTACGGAAGAACAAAGTAAACATAGTGGGGTAGCACACCATCACGGGTTGAGTAGTGATAAAATTGTAGATTCTTTCAAAAACGCTGGATTTCAACAGATTGGAGTTGAGAAGGCATTCAAAGTTGCAATGTGGTTTACAGAAGATAGGTTGATGCCGTGGGCGAGACCTGAAGATAAACATTTATTGAAAAGTAAAACGGATAAAAATGGAGATACGGTTTACAAAATATCTAGAAGGTTAATGATTGTAAGTGGGAAAAAATAGGTTATTATTAATTAAAAAAAAGATATGCATTAAAAGTCTAATATTACAAAATATTATAAAAACGCTTAGAACGAAGATGATTCTTCAGATTCATCCGGAACTGTTTCCAAAATTACACGTCTAGTAATCTTTTCCGGTTTGGTAGCGTTTTCGGTAGCTTTAGGTGAATCTTCTTCGGATTCAGTGGAACTACTCGCGCTAGAATAACGAGCTTGTTCCATCAATTTTGTTCGATGAGTTTGCATAACTCTAACCAAATCTTCAACCTTATCAGCCACTTTAACAGATTTGGTAGTCAAATCTCGCTTTAATTTCCTCAAATCACCTTTACCTTTTGGTAACTGATCCAATTCAGTAAACAAAGCTTCTAATTTCATTTGTGCTTTTTGCAAGACTTTAATTCGCGATGACAGAGTAGTCAAATTGTGCTCAGCATCAGATTCACTAGATGAATCAGAATTGGAAATTCTTTCAAAAGTTTCCACAGCTCGGTTGACTTCTTTTTCAAGATTCTTCAACTTTGCTTCATCAATTTGACTGAGGTTACCATCAGACGAAGAAAGTTCGGCATTTTCAGCTAATTGAGTAGCTCTGGCTTTGCTCTTACTTTTCTTGTTGTTAAGTTTTCGTTTGTGGTGCTTTGGTTTTCGAATTGGAGATGAATCTCGAGTCGGTTGAGAGGCAGTCAAGGTTGGTTCCTCGTCTTCCTTTTTAGCTTCTTGTTTCCGAATATTGACCTTGACCTTGACTGGCTTCTTTGAAGTTGATGACGAACCTTGCTCCGCTTGTAGCGTTGGAGTTTGTTGTTCTGTTTCTTCTTCTTCCTGTTGCGATTCTGTCTCTTCTTGCTGTTCTACTTCAAGTTGTTCAGATTCGGTATTCAATCCCCTAACAAAATCAGCTAATCGTTTGTTAATAGAGTCCTCATTAGCAAAGTCTGGTTTGTCATGAACAAATGGAGCTTCTCTTGGAACTGGTTGAGATGGTTGAGGAATAAAGTCACTATAGATATCACTATCATAATCTTCATTCAAAGCTTCTGGGATGTCATCTGGAACAGAAACTTCTGGATCTTCAGGGTTCTCAGTAGTAGTGCTATAGGTTTGTTCATCCATAACAACATCTTCGTCTTGTTCTTCTTCATCGGATTCTTCGTCTTCTCCCTCTAGTTCAGAATTAGCAATCATTTGCAACAAATCACTCAAGGTCATTGGATGGTTGGATCGTTTAGAATAATGCTTCTTTCTGTCCAGTTCAGCTTGTTCAGCTCGTCTTTTTTGTTCTTCTTGCTCTTCTTTTAATGCAAGTTCTTCTTTTCGTCGCAACATTTCTTGATAAGCCAAGGCCTGTTGTCGTTCATATTCTCGTTGCTTCAATTTTTCGTCCAACAATGCTCGAACAGCTTGGTCATGTTCAGCTTGTCGTTGGGTTTGAAGTTGTTGTCGTCGTTGAATAGCTAGAGCACGAGCTTGGGCTTGTTCTTGAGCTCTGGCGCGAGCTTGAGCCTGAGCCTTTAATCTAGCTTGTCGTTGCCTTTCAATAGCAACTTGCCGTTGATATTCATGTTCCATTAAATCTTCATATGTATAGAAGGGTGGAACAGAGTATCTAGAGTTGTTAAATGATCCAAAGATATTATCAAATGGAACGAATTGCATTGTAAATGTTTGTGAGTTGTGTGAGTTGTTAATAGACTTGTTGATTTAAAAAGTTTTTGTGAAGAATGGGAAATAAGACTAAGGGTTCTTTAACCCTTTTTATAGTCAAAAATCGTAACTCCATGATTTGAAATCATTAAACTGATGGGTAGGGTGGCGTGCGGCTCAAAGAATAAACTGGTAGATTCGCGAACTTTCTCGTCGTGGTTCGAACGTGTTGGAATGGCGTGAAAAAATGCTAGAGGCTTGTAGAAGGTTCTGGAAGGACCGCGAATTTCCCTTCCTTAACAGTGCTTAAATAAATGCAGAGCAAAAGCGCCGAAAACGCCAGGCCGCGCACGTAGAAAATTATAAAATTTAATAACGGTTTTTTTTTGGTGCGGCTGTGAAAATTAGACTTGACATTTGTCATATTATTAATAATTCACATAACTACTAATTCATGATTCACATATCGCTCACTACCAGAATAAGCTTTCTTACTAGTAACCAAAAAAGCAGTCGAACCTTCTAATTAGCCAGGAAAAACGATATTAGTAACACTACGATGTTACGAAACCAAAAAGAAAGATGTAATTTCGTCATTGGACCAAAGCATTAGATTTTCAAAACTATTTTTTACGTAGTCTGAGCTCACCGCAGTAATTTAGCACCAATTATTGAAGATGATAGTTGAATTTTACTCCTCCTTACAGACCTTACATCGCTCTTAACAACTAGAGGACCAACTGGTAATTAAGACGTATGTTCATTACAAGAATGTCGGTGCCGATGACCCCCCCCCCTAGTGTGGCCTTTAAGGTGTTGTAATATGCTATTTTTTTTTTTTTTTTTTTGATTGGGAAAAAATATCACCAAAGAATTGGATCACAAACACAACAATTTTCAAAACGCCAAACTTCAATCAAACCGCGTTTAACCCTCGTTAATTAATTAGTATAATAGCATAATCATTACAATGGATGATACCACATCGGAACTGGATAACTTCCGAATAGAACTATTATCAGCATCACGTAAATTATCCGACTATTGTTTATATCAATCGGCTAAATGGTGTGCAGAAGCTGCTAATGGATTGGTTTTATCACAAAGTGAACGAGCGCCTATCACCAACAAAAGATCAATACCAAATTTTCTGAAACCTTTACAATTGCAAGATCATGAGCTGTTAGCCAAGACTTTTTTTGATTGTAATGAATACGAACGGTGTTTGCATTTATTAAACCAATTTTCGACAAGTAATAATAATAATAGTGATTGTTCGAATTATGCACATTTTTTACGGTTATATAGCATGTATATTAGTGGAGAGAAAAAACGGGAAGAAGAAAGTGAAGGGATTTTAACACCAAAAGATAACTCTAGTGCGAATACACAGGTGGTCCATATTGTTCGAGAATTGGATTCAATTTTAAATCGAAATAGCAGTAACACTGATACAAACAATGATCCATTTTTATTATATTTATACGGAGTTGCATTACGACATCAAAAAAATGAAAATGAAGCAATCAACAAATTAATCAAATCAGTTACGCTATTCCCATATAACTGGAGTGCATGGCAGGAGTTATTAGGTTGTTTACAGTCATTGGAAAACTTGAATTCGATAACGCACAATTTGCCAAACCATTTGATTACCAAAATTTTTTTAATTCATGCTAGGCAGGAATTTTTCCAATCAGATAAGGATACGATGGATTCTTTGGAGCCTTTATTAGAGTTTATGCCAACATTTTCATTTTTAAAAGTTCAAAAGGCATTAATGTGTAACCATGCACTAAATTATCCTGAAAGTGAAATTATATTTGATCAAGTTATTGAACAAGACCCTCATCGATTAGAAGATTTGGACAGTTATTCTAATATTTTATATGTTATGGAAAGGCGGCCAAAATTAGCATATCTGGCACAATTATGCAATAATACTGACAAATTTCGAGCCGAAACTTGTTGTATTGTGGCCAATTATTATAGTTTGAAATCTGAACATGAAAAAGCAATCATGTATTATCAACGAGCATTAACATTGAATCGAAATTGTTTAAGTGCATGGACTTTGATGGGTCATGAATATGTTGAATTGAAAAATACTCATGCGGCTATTGAATCATATAGAAGAGCAGTTGATGCTAATAAACGAGATTATAGAGCATGGTATGGGTTGGGGCAAGCTTATGAAGTATTAGATATGCATTATTATTCTCTCTACTATTACCAACGCGCCACTGCTCTTAAGCCATATGATCCAAGAATGTGGCAAGCGCTGGCCCATTGTTTTGACATGTTGGATAGGGTTGATGAAGCCATCAAAGCATATAAACGGGCATTGAGAGTATCAAATATGGATCCACTGGTATTATTGAAGCTAGCACAGCTGAATGAAAAGGTTAATGATTTTGATACCGCGGCGTCGTTTATGAAACTATGTTTGAGTGAAGAAATAACTGAAGGAGTTACAGAAGAAACTTGCAAAGCACGTTTATGGCTAGCCAAGTATGAAATGAGGAAGAATAATTGGACGAGAGCTGGTGAGTATGCTGAAGGCGTTACAAGGGGATCCGCAAATGATATGGATGAAGCTAGAGCTATTGTACGAGAAACAAAAAATAGGATACAATCGATTAGTAGGTAATTTACTTATAAAAAGGCGTGGGCTTTAAATTTATTTATTTTATTTTATAGAGTTATTATTATAATAATGATGATGTATTGTGAAACACCTTTTATTTATTATCATTATTCTGAGCTGAATTAAACAAGAGGTTTAATTAATAGAATAATAGCCTTACGATGGTGATGGTGATGGTGGTGCTGACATTCAATGAGAAGTTATTGTATTAAATTTAGACCGCGATTTCTCGCTATCCAAATAGAGCTATCTTCGGTTCAGAATTTATTCGATAAACTGATCAATAAAACAATGATTTAGCTAGGCCATTTCTACGATGCGTCCGATTACGGGACGATGGCATAATCGCATCAATCTGATGATGATCCAGGAAATTTGAATCAATGATGAGACAGCTATAAATAAGTACCTGCCAGCTCGGACAACAGTAGACGAGAACACGGTTATCGGTGTAAAAAAAAAAAAAAAAAAAATTAGGTTCATCCCAATCTTGATCCAGTATAATTTTTCGACGCTTGCAAGATTTCAACACTGTTAACAACCACAACAGCTACATATTACCAATTACAATGAAACTTCGCATCGCTACGTTACAGATCAACCCTCGCATCGGGTGCATTCAAGCTAACATTGAAAGGGCTAATTCCATCCTCAGTCAACTCAACAAACCAATCGATTTATTATTATTACCGGAATTTGCATTTACAGGATACAATTTTAAAACACCAAAAGATTTGGAGCAATACTTAGAACCAACGAGTAACGGTGTCTCAACAGAATGGGCGATCGAAACATCAAAGAAATATAACTGTCATACTATTGTGGGGTACCCTGAAGTAGACACCAAAAAAGATATTTATAATAGTGCCGTGGTGACTGATAAAGTGGGGTCGGTGGTTCATAATTTTAGAAAAGCTTTTTTATACATGATTGATGAAGGGTTTGGGTGCAAAGAGGGGCCGTCCGGGTTTGAAAATATTAGGTTACCATTATTAAATAATTTAAAGTTGCAACTGGGGATTTGTATGGATATTAATCCTTATAAATTCCAGGCACCATTCGATGCATATGAATTCGCCAAAAATGCGGTGGAGAATAAATCCGATTTAGTAGCAGTATTAATGTGCTGGACTCATGGACAGTCACCTTCATTATTCCCAGAAAATCAACAAGAAGAACGGAAATTATTCCTGCAAGAACATCTTAATCCAAAACATGTTAATACTTCAAGTGTTGAATATTGGTTACAACGTATGATGCCATTTTTTGAATCGGATAAAAGACGAGTATTTGTGGCTGCAGACCGGTGCGGCTGGGAAGACAAAGTTTTGTATGCTGGGTCATCGAGTATAGTTACTTTTACTGGTAAAACTGATGGGGAATTAGTTGATCGAATTGAATATTCCGGTTCATTGGCTCAATTAGAAGAATCATTATTATATCAAGAGGTGGATATATAAATCAAATAAAAAAAAATTAATAATAATAATAATACAAACTACTCTTTATCATCCATATCATCTATACTAAGGCCATTATCCTTGCAAATCCGTTTCAAGCTTTCAATCTGTCGCCACGCTTGGTTTAACTCACCCTTTAATGCCTTATTTTGAGTAGACAGCTCGGCAATCGCTTGTTCAGTCAACAACTTCTCAAAAGTCCATTTTTCCATATTTTGACTCTCAGAACTCTTCAACTTTAAAATATATTCATATGCGTTTTGCAAAATTTTGCCTTTTTGTTTTTCACACTCTGGTACAACACTAGCCAATTTATTAATTCCATCATTAATCTTTTCTCGTCTCTTTCTTTCAACTTCTTTATGATTATCTTTTCGAACCTTATGCCATTCTTCACTACCTGGCGGAGGTCTCATTGCTGAAGATGGTGATGACTCCCCATTATGACCAATTGTGTCGTTGGAATTGGTTTGTAAAGCTGCCTGTTGTTGTTGCTGTGTTCGATAGCTGGCCAATGCTTCTTGAGCACTGCTGGAGTTTATTGCAGCAGAATTTTGCATAATTTGATCAACATGTTGTTGCACTCTTGCTGAAACCTCTGGTGCACGAGGAGTCGACGCAGTTAAAGATGTAGGGTCGTCAGAATTATTGGTATTATTATTAGTATTAGTATTATTATTGTTAGTGTTAGTAGTTGAATTATTTTCGTAGCTTTGGTCGTCGTGATGGTCATTATGATTATGACTATGATTACGCTCATGACCATGCCCATGGCCACGTTCATGATTCGTGCTTAGTTGGGGATCAGTGTACTCATCACCCTTTGACTGTTTATTCAAATTATGGTCTGCGGATGTCTCGTCGTTACTAGAGGAGCTTGACAAGTCTGGTTTTTCATCACGTTTCTCCCCTAAAATCGATGATTCTGATTTACCTGGATTAACTTGCATTTCTAAAGTTGTAATAACAAATATAAAAAAAGATTGTTTTTGATATCTTTTTATATTTTATTTTTTCAAAATGATGGTTTCAATGTCGTGGTCGGTGTTGATGTTATCGTATCTTATCACCACGTGATATTTAAATTAGTGGCCTATGCTGACAAAAAAACAATCCTTTCCTTGTCTATAGAAGAAATAGTTAAAAAGTGAATGTTAAGAATAAACGAATGGAAACCCCACTAAAAAGTTGAAATAGTTTCCGTGTTCGTATTCGTATTTTTTAAAAAAAAAAAATCGCCACTTGAGAAAAAAGTTAATAAGTCGTGTTCACCACCCTAGTATTCTTGATGGTCTTTTAATATAATAATTTTAATCACCAAAGTGTAGTTGATCTAGAAGAAGAAAAAAAATAATTGATCACGAGGTTTTTAATTCAGGTGACTATTTAGCCTGATTTATATGGATGTATGATATATATATATATATATTTTTTTTTTCCCGGTACTCCTTAATTAGTAAGAATGGGGCCATTATTTCTTTGCCCTTGGTTGGGAGGATACGTCTCTACATGTTTCTTTTGGATCAATTTTTGCTCCTCTCCTCATTTTTTATACAGCACTAAAAAGGATTTGTGGGCTACGCTCAAAGTTGGGAGTTTAATTAAAGGAAATTTCTAAAAAAAATAAAAAAAATTAATGAAATTCATGTGATAGATCATGTGGGTTATGGGTAGCAGCTCACGTGTTTTAGAAAATGCGGCAGTATACATTGTAAATGATAATTAAGCGGTTGTTGAAAGATAGTATTCTTTGCAATGTGGGGAACAACTCATCCTTTGTTTTGTTTTAAAAAACCCCGGGGTTTCTCCGTTTTTAAATCTAGCTACTACCCGTATATTCGCCTATCTGCACCAATTAGTTGCAGGGAGTTCAAAGGCTGGTGGTGTAGCCATGTTTTTTTTTTGTTTTTTTTTAACGTCTTATTAGGTTTGTAAGTCATTGGTTAGTCTACAACCATGTATAGATAAATATATCTTATAGAAAGTCTATACCTGCTTATAGACTGAGTTCCTCAAGCCCTCATAGTGTTACCTATAGGTACTACTTACCGTGTTAGTTGCTGGCATTGCCGGTTGATGCAAACTGCGCCCATCGACGCCAACCAGAATAACAGGAAATATCCCCAGTAACTTTGATAAAGGATTGAAATGGATTCTACAATAGTGCTTATTGTCTTAATTAATTAAATAAAGCACGATCCCGTTGCGAAAGGGATATCAACTGTGTTTGTGTTACTGATAATGTTTAATGCCAGATTTAAATCTTGAAAAAAAACCTGAACAGGTTGGTCTTGAAGTCGAGATTTTGGCAAGAATTTCTTCGAACCATCTCCGCTACATTGATACCGCTGTTTTGTGCGCCATATTTGCTAATGTTTTTTTGTTTTTTTGTTTTTCAAAACAGAATGACAAATCTGGCCGAGCCGCTAGATCTAAGGAAATGTTTCAGGTTGGCAGATTACAATTGCCCGAGTTCCGATTAAGTACTGGGTTAAGCTTTTAGCTTTAGCTTTAAAACGCTCTCGTTTACACATTGAGAAACAAAGGCGTACATTACCGGATTTTGACTCTAAATCTGTAAGTAGCGTAAAAGCCTAATTCTAGAATTCGGCAAAGGAGGTGATTTTCATGCTGCAAGAAGTTTAACTTTATAATTGCTATCGTTCAACACCTTACTCAAGGCTTACAACGTTAAACTGCGTGAAAGAGGTTTCAAAGTGAACAAATCTTGGGTCAGTCAAACAGTTGTCTCTGCATGAGTAGTTTGTAATTAGGAATTAATGATGCAATATTGTCAGTGAATATCTAACACCCATCGATCCGTATATTATTAATTGGATATTTTTTCGTATCGTTATCTGTGAATTGGGGGAAAAAGATTCTATAGGTTTTATTTATAGTGTTATTCTAAAGTTCTCTCGTTCTCTAGAATTCGTGTAAATGTTTTTCTTCTAGGTACCCAAAAATTGACGCAAATTGATTGCGAATAAAATATCTCACTTGAAATTTCTTAACTTGCTCGCGAATTCATACAACATTTAGATATTTACGAGTTGGTTGACCAGATACCATAGTATGATATGGCGACCTCCATTGTTGGAAAAAGTACAAGCCCCAAGATCCGAAATATTAGTTAACTGATTAATTGTCAAGTAGAGCCTTTGTTTTATTGTTAGACCACAAATTTGTTTTGGTTGTGCCAGTTTTTATTGTTATTAAAAAAAGATACACACCTATATAATGGGATCTTGTTCTATTGATTAATACAACCGCAGTATACGATTAAATTATGACCCTACATCATTATGATGGTTTAAAAAATAGTAGTAACAATTTCGTCGGTGTACGAAGTTTTATATTACCCCATTATATTAATTAGTATGTAAGTTTAACGATCTTTAAGTTACCCCTCATTTTCAATAGATTTTCAATAGAGCTTTGAACTCAACAGATGCAACTCCAACACACACCATTTATTAATAAGTTTGTTAGTATTAAGTATTTATCCCATATTTTGCTGTTCGTGAACGATATTTAGGACCGCCTAAAGCCAGTCCCCGTTTTTTTTTTTTTTTTTTTTTTTTATTGATCATGGCGATCTCTATCCCAAACGCTTGACTTACTGACTTTAAGCTTAAGTTTTACAAAAGTAAGCCTTACATGTATGTTTTATATACACTCTAAACTTTTCCACCAAACTGCGTGCATTGCACCACGTTTACGTTGATTTACGAGGAAAAAAAAAAAAATAATAATGATCTCTCATCAGTCGGCTGTGGGAATTTCGTACTTACACCTCCTCTATTTTTCATGATTTATAGTGCCAATAAAAATAAAAAATTATCACTAGTCTGCATGAATTTATCGGAATCAGATATCATGCCTTCGTTTGTCAACACGTATTGATCTATACTTTTTTCTCTTTATAATATAGGTCTAAGATGCCTCACCAATTTGCTCATCTAGAAATTTTCATTCCACTTTTATATGAACTTGAAACTTTTAATGGAATTTTCCGCATGCATAACTAGGCTAGCTTAAAAGTGTATAGATACCGCAGCAAAAAATGAACCAACAGTCAATAAGATTTGAGATCTCTCCTCCTTTTTCATAGATAACTAAATATTTTACTTCAAAAAAGAAAGTTTCTGATCCATGGATTGAAGAGAAACATAAATTTTTAAAAGCTTGTTCGAATCATCAAAGATCTAAGGCCCATCTCTATAAACCTGTATTATTAATAATTAAACAATCTATGTAAGAAACTAAAAAAAAAAAAAAAAAAAAATTGTTCAACATCTTTAAAATTAACATCCCCGATATCCAGAAGCCAAGCTTTTATTTATTTCTTTTATTCACCCGCCATCGGCTGTCAAAAATATTTTAAATTTTAAGCACAGGAAAATGGTGAGAGCTGCTAAATTGCAGGCCTTACCAAGAAAGCCCTGCGCTTTGATCT
Source organism: Blastobotrys arbuscula (assembly GCA_030564365.1). Classification (NCBI taxonomy): domain Eukaryota; kingdom Fungi; phylum Ascomycota; class Dipodascomycetes; order Dipodascales; family Trichomonascaceae; genus Blastobotrys; species Blastobotrys arbuscula. Next base: position 41,412 of record JAJLUN010000054.1, on the reverse strand, counting down.
TTTTAATTTTAGCCAGTTAAGCTGTACTTAGAAGAGAAACACTAAGCTTTTTGATTCCCGCCTAAAACGGGAAACATTTGTAAATTTTCCCGTGGCTTAAGGAGACTTTTTACGATACGGCATACCAAGCTCATCGGTCATCGCGCTGTCCATCTGATTGTTTTTGCCAAACTACTGATCAACTTTCACATTTTAAATGTATGAACGATAAGCTTAATCAAAAAACTCAAAGTATTCTTGGTCGACACTGGCCAAAGCTAAACCCAACTTTATCATGTACACCCCCTGGGTACTGTCGAAATGTAATTGCGATGGCGATGGCGATGGCGATGGCGATGGAGATGGAGATGGAGATGGCGCATAGCGATGGCCATCAAGCATTATTTAAGTTCCGTATCTATTTCGCAGTTTTTACTTACACCGCCCATCCTCAACTAATTACGACGTGTATTCACACAATTACGCACAAAATTTTGGACCTATTGGTTACCCCACTTTTTAAATGCATTAAATCTCCAATAAGAAGAGGTGCAATAAATTAATGAGTAATTATTTTATTATGTACGTAATGAACCAATCAAATCGTAATTTTTACTTTTGGCTGTAGTCCTGATTGATAAATCTTTGAATCAATAGTTCTGGTTTAAACTTTTTTCTTTTTAATACATGCATTCTCTAGATAGCTTGCCAAATTTTAAAAAAACAAATTAATATACACTTAAAACACTTCGGATTCTTAAGGCGTAAGGTGTGCGGGAAAATTTTTTCCAAGGCGCGGATTTAACACCGTAACAGAGTCTCCAGCAATGGTAAAAGCCGAGGTGTAGTCCAAGCTGAAGACCCAAACTGGGTTTTAGGCTTAAGCCTCCCGGGGGACCCGCGCCCAACTATGTCTCCGAAGGCCGCCGATTGTTGTACCATATGCATCTACGTAAGTACAAGAATCGGGTGCATCTTTACTAGTGCGTGGACTTCGTAAGTTACGCTGCAGCTTATTATTATAATATACCGATCGCTGAGATGAGCTCTAGGCTTGCGTGTGGCATTGCGCTGCTGGCCGCCGCCCACGGCTTATTAATGCTCGATCTTACCTGCCGCACGCGAATGAGCGTTGAGAATTGCTTTTATCTTGATTTGTTCACTCCACCCAAATTTTTTTTTTTTTTTAACTTTCGATCTTTGGGTTGGATCGGGCTTAAAAAAGTAAAATAGCTTAATCTGTTAAACCATTAGAAAAAGCCAAAAAGCAACGCTTTGAACATGAGAAGAGGTCAAGCTTAGAAAAAAAAAAAAAAAAAAAAAAATCCCAATATACCAAATGGTGGTCATTACTTTTTTTTCTAGAGATACTTTCTTTTATTTTTTTCTATAGGTTTAATATATTTTTTTATTTTTTTTAGTTTGTTTCTGCCAAAAGTATAAAGAAACAATAAAATCCTTTCATTCTTCTCTTCCTTTTTTTTTCTATTTTTTGATTCTATTTCTTCTATTGCTTTTCTTGCTCTCCTATCTTTATTATTATTATTAATTTTTTATTTTTTGTTTGGAACTATTTAAAAGTCCAATTTATTATCATAATTTATCAACCTCCATAACCACACAACTACAAAAACACAAGAACGCAAAACCAATGTCCAACGAGGTTGTTAACGAAAAACAACATATTGAGAAGGAAATTACTGATGTGGTTGGATCGCAATCATCTCAATATGAAAACGAAACGGGGAAAGATGAACTTTTTAATGGCCCACCACCAACAGAAGAAGAATTAAAGACTCTAAGGAAAGTTACTGATAAGCTACCATGGTCAATGTGGTTAGTTGCATTAGTAGAGTTATGTGAACGGTTTACATATTACGGGATCAGTGGACCATTCCAAAATTATATGCAATTAGAGCGGATTCCTAATCAATCACCTCCAGGTGGCTTGAATTTAGGTCAATCCACCGCTACTGCATTAAGTTATTTCTTTCAATTTTGGTGTTATATTACTCCTATCCCAGCTGCCATGGTTGCAGATACTTGGACTGGTAAATATGGAGCCATTTGCATTTTTGCCATTATTTATGTTTTTGGTATCTTGATTTTGTTTATAACTTCTTTACCATTTAGTTTAGATAATGGTGGGGGGTTAGGTGGATTAATTGCTGCCATGATTGTTATTGGATTGGGTACTGGTGGTATCAAATCCAATTGTTCTCCAATGATTGCAGATCAATATACCAACACTCGAGCTTATACCAAAGTTTTAAAGAGTGGTGAAAAAGTTATTGTTGATCCTCAAGTTACCATGCAATCAATTTTTTTAATTTTTTACTTCTGTATCAACTTTGGTTCGTTATCTAATATTGCCACTACTGAATTGGAACAACGAGTTGATTTCTGGGCCGCATATTTATTACCATTTGCATTTTTCTTTGTTGGGTTGGTTGCATTATTTTTGGGACGAAATATCTATATTAAACGACCGCCTCAAGGGACTGTTATTCCAGATACCTTTAAGATTTGTTTAATGTCAATGAAGAATGGGTTCAATTTGCAAAATTGTAAACCATCAGTTCGACGAGAAAAAGGATTAAGTGAACCAGCATGGAGTGATTTATTTGTTGATGAAGTTGTTAGAGCTTTGTATGCTTGTAAAGTATTCGTGTTTTATCCAGTATTTTGGGTTGTTTATGGGCAGATGGTTAATAATTTTGTTTCTCAAGCAGGTGTTATGGCATTACATGGCCTACCAAATGATGTTATGCAATCTGTCAACTCTATTGCCATTATTGTTTTTATCCCAATTATTAATCGATTAATTTATCCAATGTTACGAAAGGTTGGTATTCAAATGTACCCAATTACTCGAATTGCTTGTGGGTTGGTTGCTGCAAGTTTAGCCATGGCATATGCTGCAATTGTTCAACATCTGATTTACACAAATCCTCCAAATTCAGTTCATGTTGCAATTCAAACTCCTGCATATGTTTTCATTGCATTTGCTGAATGCTTTGCATCTGTCACTGGGTTGGAATATGCTTATACCAAAGCACCAACTAACATGAAATCTTTTATCACCTCTCTTTTCTTGTTTACTAATGCTATTGGGTCTGCGATTGGTATTGCATTGTCACCAGTTTCTAAAGATCCACATTTGCAATGGTTGTACGTTGGGTTGTGTGGTGCTACTATTGTTGCCGCAGGTTTGTTCTGGCTCATTTTCAAATCTTTTAATAGCAAGGAAGATGAATTGAATCAAATTGATGCTGTATACACTGCTGAAATGAATGCCAACTTGATTGCCGAAAAAGATAAAAAGAAGATGGACGATGGTGCTTCTTTGAATGTTTAAGAAAGATTTTAGTTTTTATGAACACTTATGAATGTATATATATATATAAAAATGTTTTAAAAAACAAATTTAATGATTTACGCAATTAACAATTTTAATATTAGTTTATAATTTTTGGAGGAATATTTGTGTATCTGATCTGATCTCGTGCTGATTATTTATTAACGATTGTTTTGAAGTGCAAGTCACAGAAACTTCAGCAAGCAAAAGAATACTTGAAGCCGCATAATTACAAAAAATATTAAATTTTTTAAGCTCACAAGGGCCATTTGGGTATGTACATCATCTAAAATCAAGCATCCCCCTCATTATATTCATATTATTGGCCGTCAATGCGCATAATTGTGCTAATTGGTAACTACAATATCGTCAGTCATCTCTTAAAAGACGCAACGGCTAGTTTCAAAGGTGAAAAGTCGTGTTGACTTTTTTTTGTTTTTTTTTTTGAGCCGCACGTACTAACAAACCCCCGTTGGACAACTCACGTACAAGGAAAAAAAAAAAAAAAGGAACCAATACATACAAAATAATACATAAATAGTTAAAATTTGATCAGTATAAATATTATTATAAAAATATTATGCAAAAGATACTCGTTTCTTCTTACCGCTTTTACTTACATCATCACCATTATTATCATCAACATCACCACCACCATCATTCTTCTTATTTTTCTTTTTCTTAAGCTGTTGTTTCTTTTGTTGAATTTTTGCATCCTTATCATGTTCTTTTTGTTCAATTTCCCGTCTCTTATGTTCTCTAATCTCCTCCAACTGTCTAACCCGCTCCAGCTTTGACGCATTCAAACTATTTTGAGCTTCATTAACTTGATCCACAATTCGATTGATAATCCCTTCATCTTCTGCAAAAATTTTACCCTTTTTCCCTTTATTAATATTGTTATTTGCAACACTCCCCCGTTGGATCCCTTCTGGCTCTAAACTAGTATTCAGCTTTGGTAAATTTAGTTCTTTTTCACTATATGTACGTTTCTTTTTGTTATGTTTGGCATTACGCAACATGATTTGGTGCTGTGTTTGTCCCTTTTTTGGTTTATATACCCTGTTTTTGGAAGAGTTGGCCTTTGGATGGTCCACAGAGTTGGCATAGTTGTGTGATTTGTCGGCTAACAAGTTAGAGGATTGTTTGTCCGACGATATTGTAGGGTTCACCTGACGAGTGGCGTTGATCTTTCTAGTCTTTTTGGTCATGTTGGAATATGAAATAATGGGTTAGTAAAGAGTTGATATGAAGTGTCTATTGGGAAAGATAAAAAAAAAATTTTTTTACACTAAATTTTTTTTTTTTTTTTTTTTTTTTTCCCTCGCGCGGCGGATTGAACGTAGTTAATGAAAAAAAAAAAATTTACCGTGCGGCGGCGCATCTATCTCTTAATTAAGAATTCAGAAATTACAAAATTATAGAATCTATTGTTCAAAATTGGCCGCCAGGTTAACACCACTTAAATGTCTGGCATCTCCAAATATATCAACCACCCCCGATCTATCTGAATTCACCACAACTTTTGTAAAACTGGTATTTGGGGGCACTCTTATATCATTCTCATGAACTTTTTCAGAAAATTCAAACCCTTTGTCATTAATTAGATGTGCAATGAATTTACTTATAACCCCTCCATGACTTATAATCAATACATTTTGATAATTTTTAGCCACCGATTCATCCACAATTTTGTCAAATGCTCGGTTCAATCTTTTCAGTGCCTCATGCTTAGACTCGCCAAAATCATGCATGTGCTTGTTTTGACTCATACTGTAGTGTTTAGCTTTAGACACCCCCATGCCTTCCAAACCGCCCATACTTCGTTCTCGCAAATCATACCAGTATTCAATAGGTATAGATGATGAGTTGACCATTTTGGCATTTTGAAGAATGTGGTCTAGGGTTTGTTGACATCGCTTCAAATCACTACTAAACACTGCGTCCAATGGGGTGGATAATTCATTGGGTAACCGCTTGCCTGCTAACGAAGCCTCATTGATTCCTTGGGCGTTTAAATTAGTGTCTAGATGCCCCTGTAGGATTTTGTTTTTGTTGTGGTCGGTTTGGCCGTGTCGAATGATTATCACGTTCAATTTGGCCATTATATTTAATCTATTAATTTACGTGTGATGTCAAGATTGGAAAATGCCCCTCCCAACCAACAAATAAATAAATGACAGTTCTCACCCACATTTTTACCAATTTCTAAAATATCAAACGCTAGAACAAAAATGTCGAATAGTCATAATAGTGGTGGTGGTGCGAAATTTATCCCACCTCAGACAATATTCGAGATGGCATCTTGGTTAATTGTGTTGTCATCCGGTTGGCTGGCAATTCACCCTTCTTCCTTGTTATCACTGCTAACCCCTGTACTACAACTACTCCACCCAGCACTAGAAGCAAAAATCATGTCATTGCACTTGGTACCGTTGACCATTGCGCTATCCATCCATGTGTGTGAATTAGTTTTTTTGTTACGTCCTGTATTGGAAGAGAAGAATGTTAAACAGCCCGATCGGTTTTTGTGGGTTGTTTGTAATTTGATGGAGGGGTATCCTTCAATTATGAGGTTGAAGAATGCCCCAATGGTTGACGAATAAGCAGCAGATAAATAAATGGACGATTAGGTTAGCATAAAAAAATTTATGCGCAAATTATTGTCAAAGCCGGCATCGTGTATATTTTTAATACTTACTAATTATCTCAACGTGATACAAACAAAAGATCATCAAATCGCACAGAATTACCATCCTATTGTATATTAAATGTATTCTCCTTCCGCTCCCCCCCCCCCTCTCTTTGTACTGTTTACTTTAACCTGCTCTACTAATGTCTATAGTATTTACAAACTATTAGTACAAACCATACAAGGGTATTGTATTACTCCATTAGGACAACCATGTTGAAGAAAACTAGTGTGGTTATAATCGTACCACCCAACCTATGCTCTTATTTATTTGCTGTACCATTGCGTCCACATCAGCCACCTTTTCTTTCTTCTTGTGGATTATCTCCCTGATTTTACCTTAGGAATCTATATAAAGCCCATATGGCCTCGTCCCATAATTCGATTCAATAAACAAATACCAGGTTATTATACTGTAAACGATGAAATTCTCTACTACCACAAATATTCTCACAATCACTTTGGCATCTGCATACAGTTCCGTCCACTACGTCAATTCTGCTAGTGGGTATGCCAGCCTGCTACCCGACCAGGTCAACAACACATCTCCAGCTCAATGCACATCACAAAAACAATCTGCTACAATGCCACCACAGACCGCTCCTACTGTTTCAACTCCTTTAAATGGGGCTAGTGTCGCCAACTCTAATGTCATTGGCGCAACAACCACTTCATCTTCTAACGCAACTGGTGTCAGCATCTCCTCTGCTGAGCCGTCACGCACAGCAGTGGGCACCACAGCAGAGCAAAATACTAATACCGCGAATATCTTGTCTATTTCCTCAGTTTTGGCCGCCACGATCCCATTACTACTCGTCTTATAATACCATCATTACCATCACACTATGAATAAAAACGGTTGTAATTATTTATAAAGATTAATATTGAAATAATGCAGTATAGTTATTCGTATTTTTTTTTTTTTTCGTTAGTCTACCACGACAACCTTTGGATCAACAACGCTCCCGCCGCACATATCTACTTCAAAGGGTGCGATAGCCACTTCTTTACCCAACCACTTCAACACCTCCACCACCACACGCATGCCTCTCCTACACTTCACCTTCTTCAACAATGGCACAATCCTATTTTCATAGTCACCACCATTGTGTTGTACTACCACCAAAACTACAACTCTATCCACCATCTCCAACCTTGAAACCACCAGTTCCACAAACTTGTCAACTTCTAGCCTGAACCAGCGTGTTTGTAACTGCAGCTCCAACTCTTTAACGTACATAAGTTTACCAGAGTAGTAGTTAAAGTTAAGTGCAATGTGCCGCAGGTTCTTGTGGGTCAATGTGATAGATGGAGATGAAGGGGATATTACCCCACTCGGGCAGATACGCAGTTTGGACCATAATTTCTGCTCGGTCGTAGTGTTAAGAAAATGACAGGCCAGACGGAGGATGCACAGGTCAAGTAAAGATAGTTCGTTAATTATCAGGTCCAAGATTTCGCGGGGTAGATAGATTAACATAGATAAAATAGTTTGGAAAAAAAAAATTTTTGAAAATAAAAACGAAAGAAAAATTGGGAAATTAGATTAATAATAATAAAAAATAATAAATATTAGGGAATAATTCATACATAACAAAAGATCGTAAATAAAATAATAATAACAAAAGCATTTTAAATATAAACATCTTCATGTCTACCTTCAACCCAATCAGTCCATGCCTTTTGATACCCTTTTTCAACATTATCAACCCATAACTGGGTATTGAAAAAATCACCATTCTCTCGTTGATCCCATAATGTTCTTCGCATGTGCATCAATTCTTCAGGTTTACCCGCCAAATCACACACAATATTTTGATACTCTTCTTCGCTACCAGCAATACACTTGCTGGCCATTTGTTTACCTTCTGGGGTGCTTGGGAACGCAGAATAGATCACACTTGCTGCGATTCGTGAACATAGTTTATGTTCATGTCGTGGGAAAGTGACGATTGGGGTGCCACTCCACATCACATCGGCAGCAGTAGTATGGGCATTGCATTCTGGAGTATCCAAAAATAAATCACAAACTCGAGATCGGAAAATATGCAAATCTTTTTCAGCAACTGGAGTAAACACAAGTCTATCAACAATTGATGCATCATTACCAGTCCATTTCATTGCAAAATTGATGATATTGTTTTGTCCCTGTTTCGGGAATTGTAACAACCATAAATAAGCAGTTGGTAACCGTTTCAAAATTACCAACCAATTTCTAAGAGTTGTTGGGTCAATTTTATACAACTGATTAAAATTGGCCATCAAGAATGCATTCTTTGGAATATTGGGGAACATTTTGTTTCGTAATTCACTTCTCAAGCGCATTTCTGCCTTCCACGAATGTATATCTTTACGATTAGTTAATCTCATTCTATTAGAATCATGTGCAGATTGGCGATGATCACAACAGAAAAAACTTCGTGGCATATACATGATATTTTCTTTATAAACCGAAGTATCAGAAACTGCCACTCGATCAGCCAAAATATAATCACACCAATCACTAGCAAGTGGGCCAGCAAACCCCATTAATGACATTTGAATTGGAGCGGATCGAACTGCAAACACTTCATTTCGTGCTCCTCTAGTAAACCCATTCAAATTAACCAACACATGGATCCCATCACTAACAATTTGATTCACGATTTGTTCAGTTGAATAATTGGAAACATCTCTAAAAATACTGCCTCGTCGAATCTTTTCTCGATAGGCTGAGCCATCTGATGGTGAAGTAGCATAACAATATGGAATCACTCGTGATCGGTTATGCATTTCAAATACACTTTGCATTAAATGGGATAATGGATGGTTGACAAAATCTGAAGAAATATAACCAACATGTAAAACAGGGTGCCCATCATGAGATTGAATTGGTGGAGGAGGAGGCGGGTAAACTGAATCTGGAACCCAACTTTGACTGAGAGTGGACATTGATGCTCTAATAGCCGACCGTTCACTGATTTGACGAACTTCTTTAGCATCGAATGGTAAAGTGAAAGCATGGAAGGGTAAGATGGTAGTGGCACCAGGTACTGGTAAAACACTAGGAATTTTAGGTCTACAATATGCCACTCGGACATTTGAATGTTCAGCACCTCTCAATCTGTCAATATACCATCTTCTTTGACAAACTCTCATTGCCTTTTCGATCATTGACAAAACATTAGACCCTTCGTCCTTTTTCCCTCTCCATTCAGTCCATACTTTAGACCATTGTTGTCGCTGATACTCACTAAATCCCCCCAATGCACGTTCGATTTCCCGAAATAATAATCCATTACCTGAAGTAGCAGCATATTCAATAACACCAATACCCCACATCCTGGCACTTTCAATTTGTTGGTTAACAATTCTAACAACTCTACTTAGCCAACCATCAATTTTACCTTGGATTAAATTTCCATTATTATCAACACTAATTGGTTCCCAACCATGACCACCTCTACCAGCCCAATCACAAACCGTACCTTGACAGTTAGCCAACCCACTCAATGCTTCAACAAAATCAGGACTGACTTCTACAGCTTTTCTATAGTAAACAACTGCTTGATCCACATGACCCTGATCTTTCAAAGCACTTGCCAAATTAGCCAATGCAATATTAAACGTAGCATCACATTTGACTGCTTGTTTGTACATTCGAATAGCTTCATCAACTTCACCTTTTTCCCGCAATAATGAACCAAGATTGGTGAATAAATGTGGATGTTTTGGATCCAAACTTAAACCATATTGATAATATTCTAATGCCAAATCTCGAATTTCGGCACTAGTGGCCTTGGTATATTGGCCCCATTGTTGCTGATGATACTGCATTGGTGCCAAAGATTCCAATTCTTGTGTGGTCAATTGACCAAGACGTTGAGTTTGTTGCGGTAGTGGTGAGTGATTCGTTGAGCTACTAGCAGCAGTAGCATTGGCAATTGCGGCCAACAAAATACCAACATTATTCGCAGTAGATGGCGAAGTGTTTAAAGATAGAGATAATAAATAGAGACTTAAAATATCATAATGAGCAGGAACACGCCCATTTAAATAAATCAAACGACCAGAATTACCAGAGTTGATGCCATCTTGTAGAATTTTGGCCAAATTTAACAGTGCATTAGAAATTACCAGAGTTAATGAGTTTAATGCTTGTGATGGCACGTTAACTTTGGTATCTAGAGTTTCATTTGGGAATGGTATATTACCAGATGGGGAAAATAAATAAAATTTGCAATCTAATGCTTTTTTTGGATGGATTAATAATGATCCGTGTGAGTCCTCAACTGACATTAATACCGAACGATTAATTGATGAAATCAGGTCAGGAATACCTTTATTAGTACCAACGTCCTGTTGTGTACCTACCCCCAAGCCATGACCTCCAGTACCACCAAATTGACACCCCATTAAAATCACTGTAGCAAAAGTTTTACTAGCTTCAACCATCTTATTACAGGCATTTTGCAAATTACCCATTGTATGGTAGAGACTCAAATACCTTGACCAATCATTCGGTGATTTCAATTTGATGTTCGAAACCGCCTTTAAAGCTGGTGTCAAGATATCTAATGCTTCTTGTTCCCGTTTTTGAAAAGTTAATAGTGCCATCAACTGTTCAATTGCATCCCAATAAGTTGGACGCAGTTCCACAACTTTACGCCAGTAATACTCTACACTTTTGCTTTGATTTAATACCCGATAAACAATAGCCACGTTGCCCAACCCTTGAATATGATTTGGATTCAGTGTTAGAATACGATGGTTTAGTGATAACGCCCGCGGATAATCTTGTAATCCCTAAATGTTTTGTTAGTAAATCGTGGTTTTTTTTTTTTTTTTTTACTTGGTACATACGTATGCAATACACCCAGCAACTAATAAACCTTCAATAGCAACGTATTGAGGATTGATTTGTGGCAACGATTGAACATAATTTGTCAAGAACGATTGAAAATCGTGAAACTGCGGAATACTAGGTGATCTGGAACTACTGTTGCTAGTCTTTGGTAACACAGTTGTTGTTGTTGTTGTTGTAGGAGTCGTGGCGTTAATGAAGGCTGCTGGGTCGCCGGAGCCCCGATGTTGTAAAACCAACTCACTATTTTTTTTGGCGCCGTAAGAGTTCTGTTGAGCCTCACCATCCTCGGTGGACGTAAATTGTGGTGCTGATAATGTTTGATTTATAGTTGGATTTGTTGTAGTTGTTGTAACAGGGACATCAAATTGGAATGAACTACTGCTCTTATTATTACCATTATTCTCATTCCTTATGCTGCTTATGCTATCCTTTATAAGAGTGTGGTTAATGCTATGAGTTTTCTTGTGTCGTTTACGTGATGAAGACAAAGATGAACAAGATGGTGACCGACTAGTATCATCTGTTGATGTAGCAGCAGTTGATTCTGAATTCGATGCATTAGAACTTGATACCGAAGATAAGTTGGAATTAGAATCTGAAGTTAGAGAATCCGTGGAATTACCGTTGATATTACTATTACTAGCCTCTGATTTAGAAATTATTGCGTTACACCACAATTCCAAAACTTGCAGAACTACCGGTAATTCATTAGCTCGTGTCTTTTTTTCCGTCAAGTACGCTCTTGCAATCCTAACCATCGACTTTATACTAGTCAGTTGAGATTCATATACCTGAAAGAATTCTCTCAATGCCGCATCATGCAAAATATCTAGTTCTTGATCACTATGCGGTCGCGGTGAGCCATCGTTTTTATAAATGTTTTTGTTATGATTAATATTGATATTGTTACTATGCGTGTTGAGATTTGGTGGAGTTTGTGTTTCGTTCATTAAGGAAAAAAAAAAAAAAAAGCCCCCCTTTTTCCTTAATAGCTTATCTTGTCGTTTTAAAATTTAGAATTTTACAACTCAGTCCTTGATGTAATACGATAATTTTCAACCAAAATTAGTGTGTTGGTATAAAAAACAGGTCTCCACTCATAAGAATTATATGATTTTTATTCTCTTTTATTTAATTGTATTAATTTCACAAATCTGAAGAAGGGAAATTTTTTTTTTAATAATAATAGAAGATCGATGAAAATTGAAGAGTTCGTAAAACAGTAAAAAAAATTTGTTGTGATGATGTTATTGTGTTTTTTTTTTTTTCTTTTCTTTCTATAGTTTAAATTTTCGGTCGTCGGGCTCGTAAAGCGGGATTCTCCTTTTGTGACTAAGCCGCGAGGTAGATATCGGTGAGCTGGTCTTACAATATACTACAATAACAATATAGGAGAAAACAAAACCAGTTCTCAAACTTGTTGTTGTCGTAGTAGTAGTAGTGTTTCTAAAAAAATATGTTGTTCAAAATTTATAAATAAATATAAATCAAAGTGTTAATGAAAGATAATAAAATTATATATAAATAAAATAAAAAAAAAGAAACAGAACTTGAGAAAAAAAATTAATAATACGGAAACAGAAAATATTAAATAGGAAACAGACGCTATTCCCCCAGTTTTGTATAAAAGTAAAAAAATATATATAAAAAAAAAAAAAAACCAAAGCATGGATCTAACTTACGAATTGGACGATGAGTAGCAAGTTCAGAATTTTTTTTTTTTATTTTTTTTTTTCCCTAGCGCCGCTACAACAACAAAAAAGCAAAAAAAACGGGCCTTTTTTTTTTTTTTTTTTTTTTTTTTTTTTTGAGTTTTTTTTTAATAAAAGTAATTCCCCCGCTTCTGAATTTTTTTTTTTTTAGACGCTTAATTATTTTTTTTTTACTTTTAGTTGGGCTTGAAAATCCAATGAAGTCATACATACGGCTGGATATCTAAAGCTTTAGCGCTTAGTTGACTAATTTTATTATTATCACGGGCAGAGAGGCGTGTAGATTTTAACAATTTACTGTGAAACAAACAGCTTAGCAAGTACACTGCACCAACATCAAACTCTCTATTATTTTTTAATATATATATATATCTACTCAATCACGTCCCCCCGTTGACTCTCCAGAATTGGGACATGATTGATAGGATATTTTGATGCTCCTTTTTGTTGCAGATTTGTTGTAAAAAAGTAGCAAATTAAACTTTTCGTGATTATTTTTCAGCAATGGGAGCTGCCTTATGAACTCAAACTCCCTTCTTGGCCTGTTTCCGATGAAAAATATACAAATACATAAACTCTAAAATGAAAGATACACTTCACCAATTTGCTACTTTTTAATACCTCAATTTTTTTTGGCATTGTTTACAAGCTCTAGGAGCTGCTGGATCGATAGATTTGAGGTCTTTTTGAAATATTAACCCCCAGAATAGTCAAAAGACTTTACTATGTATAATAAATCTAAAGCAGGTCTAAAATACCTGCATATACATGTATGTAATAAAGTATACGTTGACATTGGTTATTCTATTAAACCACGACGGTACTCTTAAAAATTCACTGGTCCAAACTCGACGTCCTACACAACCCTAAATTAAATGCGCAGCCTGTTGAAGAAATTTGCAAGTTTCTTTGATAGTAATAAAAACAACAACAATAACAATCAAAGTTATTCTAAACTTAGGAAGATTAAACGCTTCACAACTCAGAATATAAATGCCGTTTTACAAATCATACTTAACAACATTAGCTCCTTAAAAAAATAATCATAATGATCTTCTCATTTTACAAACAATCCAATGACCCTGGTCCATAATCAATAACTAAATTTAGTCACAATCACATTCCCAAGTGCACACACATTAAAAGGGCGCTTAAACAATACGGGCCTACTATTTTTTATTTTATTTTTAAAGCCTCAAGTTCAAGCAGTAGACTCTCCTGAAACAGTACTGGTTACATTAAGGTGTGTACTCTAATTAATTAAGGGTTGGAAAGCAACTGAAACTGTGAAAATGTCAGCAAGATTATGTTTTGTTGCTATACGGACCTTCCAGCGGGCCTTGGGACCTTATAAGCATTTTAATTCTCATCATAATATTTCTTTGGTTTTTTTTGTTTTTTGGGTATACACCTTGTGGAGAATTTTGAATAATTTTGTAACTTTTGCGTGCGCAGAATGTACATTGGGTGACTGAAAAAAAATTCCCGCCGCTTTGTCTAAGAAGCCTAGAAGATTCCATCTTTTGTTCCCCTTTTTCAATCACAATGTAAAACTTAAAGCTTAGCTTGATAATCTGGTCGCGGATTGTTTAAAATGCACAGGGGATGTTCATGTTCCTGCCAATACAGTCCTAAGCTTATATGTAACTTGTATTAATTCTCTTCATCATTATAAATGTTAGGGTTAAGCGTACACAAAAAAAGCGTAACTTAATTCTGTTGATGTAAGTATTTGGTTTAAATACATTAGCAGGTTTTTTTTTTTTTCATTTGATATGCAGGACAATGTTGCTTTTTTTCCGTTAATAAGAGAGAGGTACAAATAAAACCCACTAATGATAACCTCCTGAATTAATTGAGTTTACTTTACATGAGATTCGACCGATATGCAAAGACGAAATCTTATGCAGGCTTAATTGATATGGGGGGGGGAGAGGAAATTTTTTTTTGAACCTGTTGGTTGGATAATTATGTCATATTTTTATGCACAAGCATACGTAATCAGGATTTCATAGTGTTCGTAAATTTTAATTAGCTCAAATTTGTCTTCATTACACCAAATTAACTTTTACAAACAAAACCTTAATTGATTTTTCGTTGACAACATCCACAAAATTACGCCTGGCATTTTAGTCAATCATCACGCAGTTTACAACATGAAATTAATTGAGGCGTCATGCTTGTAAAGCTATAGAAGTAAATGGTGCACTGGTTTAATTAATTGTCAAGGTGGCGAATTCACAATTGAAGGCGGGTCGGTTGTGATGGTGATATATTTTAATATTCAAGCATGGACCAGAATTTATAAACCAAATAAGTGGTATAATCATGCTTCTAAACAAATATATCGTGTTTTTTATTTATTTATTTGTCACGTGCGGCTTAATATTGCCGCCGCATATATAATTTTTAATCAGATAATATCAGATATAACAACACCCGTATAGCTAGGTCTTAATTCCCAACGGGAGAATGGTATGATAATTAGTATACAACCGGTAATTAGATAATACAAGAGGTTTCTTAGTATAACAGATAAAGTTTATTATAATAGATTTCCTCACTATATTGAGTGAGGAAGCAGAAGAGGATTGATACAGAAATATAGAATATATATAGGCTTGGATATGCTTTAAGCGCTATCGATCTTGATATCCATCGGCTATGGTCCGACGGGTTCGGGGGTGCAAGCAGTGATATCGTACGCGTTACATAATATCTTATTACATACCAGATTTATTCGTCTCACTAAATATTCTTAATAGCCAAAGGGCACAGAGAAGCATTTTAAATTTGGTAACCATTCCGGAGAGGGGGGGGGGGGCAATTTCTTCGGCGGGCCGGTAGGACTTTGAGCAAACCCGCGGCGGGTTATTGTTATTTCAGGTTACCAGATGCGAGAAACGTGGTCGCATCTGCGCGGCTCAAGATTTGCATTTGTGTGAATCACTGACTCGCAACTGTAGCAAAAATCCTAAACATCAAGGTGATGCACATTTAATGAATTGATTTAAAGGCGGGTTGCCCGAAATTTCAACATTGGGGAGTCCAGCCGGAACATATCGATATCTCGTCATGATAAGTGTTGTATTGTGCACACACATAGCACAGTTCAATTCTTATTGGATTAAAAGAGAGATCTAAGGAACCAGGGCAAGGCATTTTTTTTTTTGGCGCAGTTTTTTCGGTGTTTTGATGTTGGGTTTACTAAGAAAGTTGATATTACTGATGTGAAAACGTGCGGCTTTCGTCCTCGATCAATCAAAAACGATGGGCTTGTACAAGAATGCGTATTGCTATTGTTAAGTTTAAGTAGAATAATAGTTATAAAAAATGTTAGTTAAACAAAAACAGATTTACAGTTTTGAGTTGGATAATACTTATAGGCATTGGTTTCCGATTTCCGAGATATCGTTATTGTTAGCCCTAGCGAAAGAAGAAATCAGAGTCAAACTGCTCGGACACTAAAATGCTCCAAATTATGGAAGACCATTTGACGAATATGAAATAGTTCCAACTGTGGTTTAAAAGAGGAGGTTTATTGGATAAACGAGAGCGCTCATATTTTGATGAGACAACAACAGTTGGAGGTGCATAACGGACGGCAAGTCGTTCTTCCCAGCCAAATGGCCAACAAAACACGTTACGGAAGAACAACTAGAATTTATTAATTTGGTTATGACGGTAGTGTTGGCTCAATTGATGATCTGAAATAGAATAACTTGATTGACTACAATGAATGCTTCACAGCTAGTGAAGTTGGGTTGATAGGCCATTGAAGATCCATATGAGTATTGAGTGGTAATTGAGCAAGGCCAGTTGAAGACGACGAAGAGCCAACAACTAATACTTTTTATAACTATTCTACTTAACAACTTTGGTCGTTGAAAGTTGAAAATGCCTTAGGCCCGCTTGTACTATATTGGAATTCAACTGCCAACAACTCATTTCAACGCAAGGTATACTAATTAAAGTATTGCTAGTATAGAGCCTTGTATTATTAGCACTCATAACGTTATATTTTTACAGAACCGCCTGTAGTTGTGGTATTTTCTATTTCGATCAATTCGTTAGGCATGGTGGTCGACCAAGTAAAAAAAAAAAAAAAAAAAGTTTACATGCGTGGTAAACAAATGAATTTTCCATAAGCAACGGTAAACAATACCAATTTTTAATACTATTTTTAGTGCTGGTTAAAACCATATTTTAGCGTGCGGCGCAGTTTTTAGACAAATTGACCAGGGTTAAACTCAAAGCATGTACTTCCGTATTTCAGACTAAACAAACAAATGGTCTAGTTGAAAAAAAAAATATATTCCAAAATAAAATAAAAAGCCAAGCTAATATTTCCTGTTTTTACAACTACAACAAAAATAGACGCCAAATAAAGGTAATTACATTCATCATGATGTTGGAAAACTTACCATTAGAAGTACTGCTTTTAACAATCAAATTCCTCCCTAAAATAGATATCCTTCATCTCCAACAATCATGTAAACAGCTACGTATAAGTTTGCGACCGGCTATCATGCCAACGCTACGACTAAAATTGAAAAGAAGTACCAGCAAAAAAAACGCAATCGATTCAATGGATAATTTCAAGTTTAACATTAACAATCCAGTAATCCATGGTCGTAATATTAAACCCGTGTTTATTGCTATATCCACTGGAGCGTTTGATAATTTGTTATCTTCAGTTACAAAACTAGAAATTGATGAATTGAGCAATTTTAACTATCATGTAGATAAGAGTAAGGAACCAAACGATTATAAAGATTGTGAATCATTGGAGCCAGTTAGCATTACTTACATGTTTGGATTGCTATCACCCAAACTGTTATCTGCAAAACTAGTGGCATTGAAAAGTTTATCGGTTACAGGAGTAGTTGGGGTATTCAAATCGGCATACAGCAAATGTTGTGAATTCTATTGGCAGCAGGTTTTTGAACTTAATTATAATCGATTGGAATATATTGAGTTATGTGTAGCGGAAGGGACGTATAACCGAAATCATATAAACAACCCAAAAATTATCAAATCGATAAACCAATGGGAAATCCCCGTTGGTGGTGAAATAATCGACAATTTTGCTAGATTAATTTGGCCACGTATATCCCGAATGAAAAGTTTGACATCCACAATTGATAACCTTCCACCAACTGACAACTTGAAAATTTTGGAAATTGCCGCGAATTGCTTGGGCATTAATTTCGCGCATAAAACGCCATTGCTACAAAAATTGGTACTTGTCGAGCACCCTATGTCTATGCAGGTCTCTAGTATTACTAAAAATAATCTTTACGTCCACAATAATCTGAATGAGCTGGTATATAAGTTCTATCCAAAACTACCGACTGAGTTCTGGCAGACAGACCACGAGTTTGTTCTTGATCTATTGAAATGCCATCTTTTCCCAAACGTCAAAAGGTTTACTGTCAGATCATCAATAAACAGCAACAACCCCTTTATATCACGTGTAAGCCACGAGAGAATTACCGCTATTTTAACAACTACTTTAAAAACCAGCAAACTACATATCCTTGACTTTTGTGTTTGTTCGCCGTTGACTATATTAGCACCAATATTCCCCGTTAATACAGTCCCTGAAGACAGTTGTTTAAAAGAATTAGATTCCTTGAATATTTGGAATGTTTCAATCCCATATCTTATCAACTGTAAATTTATCGCCAGCCTGGTTCATTTAAACTTTCATGACAACAGTGGCACTGTCGAAATTACATTTGAAACGGCACTAAAGCTGTTTAAAGCTTTTCCAAAATTGCATCCTCCAACTCCACCGAGAATTAAAGCGACTTGTCGTGATAAAGTTATAATTTGCACAAACTTTGGTATGGATGTTGTACAAAGGTATGCAGTAGAGGATAGAGAGAGATGTGAAAGAATTGCAGGCTCGTTGGGTTTGGATTTTAGTGGAAGAGAAATGTGTGGGTGGAAAGCGTGGTTTGCTTGTTTGTTTTTTTAATATACATATTAATATTTATTAGCTGCAACGCGGCGTTACTATGCATGGCAAAACCCCTGCACGATTCGTACCAAGGCCCTGCCTGATAAATCCACTTAAACCTCTTTTTTTATTACCCAATATTCTTGATATGTTTTGGTCAAATTCTAATTCTAAAGTTAAAGACATCCAACCGGCTACCCCTCTCACCATCATAACGACAATACACGCCTTATACCAGTCCACTTCAAGCTTTGTGGCAGCAATTCATCAACAATGTACTGGAACCTCATCTCATAATCCGAGCCTTTTGTCTACCGGCCATCCTGATATATATTCTCCAATCCTGAAGTTACCCATTTGGACAACCTAATTAAGGTAGGAGCTACATTATACGAGAACAAGCTCAGAATCAACCTCAAGAAGTCCAAATTCTTCCAAATCAACACTGAGGTCCTGAATTATACAATAAATGTCACTGGTATTGTGGCACCATGTGGCAAACTAGATGCAATTGATCAAGTACAACCTGTTATCCCAGAAATTCCACCTGGTATAAAGCTTCCTTGATCTCATCAACTTCCTTTTCAAGGTTTATTCTAAACAAGAACGAATGAATAAAATTTCTAAAAGATTAGCTATCCCATTCCAATGTCCAAACCAAACCAAACCACCAAGTAGTTACCCGATCTTCTCCATCCGAAGCTGTCCAATTTGATCAACTTACAAAAAAAAAAAAGTTGTTGATAACGTACAATTGGCGCACCACTGTCCAGAAAAACTACCTCATTCTGTTTCAAAATTCTTCGGAAACTGGGGATGGGAAGCGCTTTACT
This sequence comes from Blastobotrys arbuscula, assembly GCA_030564365.1. Classification (NCBI taxonomy): domain Eukaryota; kingdom Fungi; phylum Ascomycota; class Dipodascomycetes; order Dipodascales; family Trichomonascaceae; genus Blastobotrys; species Blastobotrys arbuscula. The sequence goes on along the minus strand of JAJLUN010000054.1, from coordinate 22,027 downwards.
ATAAGCCTTAGCCCAATTACAAGACGAAGAAGTCCATCAGCCACTAACTCCAAACATTCCGATTCGTATAAAATGGTTTCGCTCTCTACTTGAACCATTCCATCAGCTTTGCTATCAGATATTCCAAAGGTGCGAACAATTCTTGTTGTAGACACCTAGAGTCGATGCTCCCTCCTAAAAAGTTGCCGTTGATTGGAAATTGCGGATGGATTGGATTCAGCTGCTCGATTTCGAGTAGCATAAACAAGCTGTAAAAATGGTGCACTCAAGTTTGGTATCAACTAGTTTCGTTACAACACTGTACCAACAACTGATCTTGTGCAAGTATACTCTAAAAAATATTCACTACCTATCCAAGATGTGTGATTTTGTAACAAAAACAAAAAGCCGCCGCACCGCACACATTCTTTTCTCCAAATATTTACTACAACATCGAACTGATTCAGAAAACAAAATATTATTATCTAGAAAAAAAAAAAAAAAAAAAAAAAATTAACAATAAAATAATAAAACTTTATGCCCAGTCGCCATACAACCCAATCAAACAAGTGACAAATGCACCCAACGACCCACCAACAGTAACAGCCTTAATCAAAGGACAAGTAGCATTATTACCACAACTACTAGCACCAAAATTGATGAACTCCGGTTCAGGAGTACTAATATCATCACCACTACCCATGCCATCTTCAGTAGACACCGAAGCGCTCATTGGATCGATATGATCATATGATTGTTCCAAATTTTCCGCAATTTTAGCCTGGTCCCCGTTCATAACTTTATCCAACTTTTTCTCCGCCTTTTGTTTGATTTGTTCAGTATTGTGGCACCCATCTTCGGTTTGAAGATACATTGGGTAAATGGTGCACAACGCCATAACGGAGCTGTAGATTAAATATGGATGTTTGGCGTTTTTGGAAGCAAGAATGTATGAAGTTAGTAACGTGATGATGGATGTAAGCCCTAGTGGTGCAGTAAGGTTGTGAAAGATTGTGTTTTTTTGTGTAGTGTTGATGGAGTAGGTGGTGGATGTAAGGTTGACACCGGCCATTAGGCCCAATGAAACCGTGCCAATGACTTTGGACACAGATGTGATCATTTATTTAAAAACTTATTTGTTTGTTGAACGTTAAATTAATAAATAAAAAATAAAATAAAAAATATTAGCTACAGTATACAAAATCAGTGTATATTGTAATTTGTATACAGGTTGATGGTGATAAAGAAAGAAAAGATTTGGGCCAACGCCTAAAATTAGAATATTGTTGATAAGAGTAGTTTGCCATAGTGTTGGGAGAACAGCCAGCACTGCTTAATTTTTTTTTTATATTGGAATTCTTCTTTCGCCACCACAATTTGCCACTTAAGCTAGAGAAAAAAGCTACACATCGGAGTTTACTAATATTGCTAATCTCCGGGCTATTTTGCACGGAAACACTAGATATGCTTTTAAAATTGTTATCTAAGCTGATAAGATAAGGGGCTAACTGCTTCTACTCTTTGTTTATTTCTTCATAAAAATAAAATAAAACCCAACTAGAATTGCTAGGAGAAAATCCCAACAAAATAAGATAAAATGACGGCAGGATTCGAATCAATTTTTTAAGCTTGATCAGATTTAAGGAGACAAAGTTTGGGTGCATACGCCGACGTGATGATCTGATAATGGCACAATATCTCACTAGACCTTTACATGAACAATAAAAGAGAGGGGGGGGGGACTCTCGACCGAGGGATTTAAAACTTGCCAAACTGATGTTATTGAGGTAGGAGAAAAAAAAAAAAGCATGACCAACTGTTTTAGAAATCTATACTCCATCAGTTGTATAGAAATGTACAAGAATTAAAGCAAAAAAGATTGGATTCGTGAACGGATGTTTCAAATTGCGGGTTTATGTTAATTTAATATTACCTAATCACTGCGACCTCGTGGACAATGGCTTGAAAAGATGGGGTGAGTTGTCGGAGAGTCAATGTAAATGCAGTATCGGTTGTCGGTATTTACCAAATTGTGTTAATAATTTTCCATTGCGTGCTTGGTGCTTAAACGATTTACCTAGGTGCTTTTTTTTGTTTTTTGCTGGACCATATGTTACCACGCATGCTCTTATTATGCAGTTTGCCTCTTTAGGGGTGAACGACATCATCAATTATTGCCGCATAAATTTTTTGCTGCCTGAAATTCAAACATTTATTACCTCCCAGATATCTGGTTGGACCAAATACCTCATTAATTCAACCTGTAACATACTTACAACTTGCCGGGTACCGTAAGGTGTTCTAATTTAACCTCACAATTGCATACTTACACCCATCCAAATATAATTTGCTTGCTAATGCTTGCTGTTTATAATTTGTCTTATTCCTCAGACGTATAGTACCAAGTTTACACAATTTTGGACCGCTGCAATCGTAGAAATGCGACCAGATTGATAAAAAAAAAAAAACGTGCACACTAACTTGACTAACGGAGTAAGTTATGTGTTTATCCAGGGTCTTGGAACTGCCAATCCCGAGCTCCTAGGTCTATCTGATATATACAATTCTAGTGGACAATTGACCATCATCCCTTACTATTTATGGTGATTGTTGCGATTAATCATCGCTGTTATCAGTATGATTAATTATTAGTAAACACAGTCTCGTTTGAGAGTGATACACAAAAAAGGGCTCAGCGAAATATATTTTTTGATTGGAATCAGGGCTGATTTACGTGTAAATATTCCATAAAAAAAGCACTAATGTATACTTTATAACCTCTAAATAGTTGAATTGCCCCCCAATGTCTTGCGCTGGCGATGAATGTTAAATTAATTTTGTATCATAATTATGCATGGTTTATAACTGGTTGATACAAGCACAGCCAAACTTATACTTAAGTATGAACTAAGTCTAAACAGGTAAATTAGGCTACGTGTAATTTTAACGAGTAGGAGATGGGAAGACACGTTTAATTTTTTTATTTTATTTATTTATTTATTTTTTGAATTTAGTCACCTCAAAAGACACTGTTCTTGTACTAATTCCATGCATTGAATTGTCCCTGGATTATTATTAAGAACTGTATCAGCACACAATTGTGTAAGCTTGACTACCTTGACCTATTCATTTATCCTTATAAAAAAAAACATTATCCGTATATCTATTTTATTGCATCAATAATCAATAGATTTACATTTGTAGTCTACTAGACCGTAAAATAAAAAATTTAATTTCCTGGTGCACCCCAGATTGTAACACGATTATAATAAAGTGTTTATGCGAGGCCAAAAAAAAAAATCAGGGTATTTTTAAAAATATTGTGGGGTGAAAATGCGGGAAATAAAATAAGTTGGCGATCAAAAAACAAACTGAACAGTATTTAATAAAAACCCTATTAGAGATGACTGCGTTAAAAATAATTCGTCTACTGCTGTTTTACAGTAAGGGGATCTTGTAAACGCATGAGGTTTGGGAGATCATCGACCGATCTGTTAAAAAACGGAAACTGATCGGACTGCCGATCGTTCTGTTTTAAATCTAAAATTTAAAAAGGTCTCATAAAAAAAGTAAATAGTTACATAATAGAGACGAGCGCCATAACAACAGAGAAAACTGATCCGTTTTATGGGTATCAAAATGATCAAAAATCTAGATTTGCAATTCCATTGATTTGGGGGAGTATCAATTTAATTAAACTGTACCCTCTTTCTTTATTCTATCGTTACTTGGGATACGTAAAAAAAATGTAGAAAATGTTGGGCTAAAAAGATAATTAAATACAATTTTTTTTTTTTTGATTCATTTGGATTCCAGAGTATATTATTAATTGTATGGATACAACAGATTTTGCCAATAATTTTATAATAATTAATGGCGTATTAAACTGTTTACATATGGTAAGGAACTATTTATGTTTGCCATAGAACTAAACAACATTGATATAATCTGAATAGTATGGAAGGAAAGGGGGCAACACATCGTATCATGAGGTCGTTGCTGAGCTATCAAAACCCATGGTAATGTAAGGTAATTGCACTTAAAATATTGACTATCAATCATGAAGGAGAAGAAACCATCGAGATGATTAACTTTGATAACCTTTAAAAAACTTTACTTGAATCATTGTGACCATGCATAGCCTAGGTACCTCAACTTCCACAAAGAACACCTCCTGTACTTTTTTACAACCGAGTGAGTATCTAGTTTTTATCTTTGGTACAAGGATAAGCATTTAAAAAAAAAAAGTCAAAACTTTTAAACTCAAGCTTTATTATTATTCATATTACTTTGGTGGCAATCATCAAAATCGACATTGCCGTCTGCAGTGATCTGTTCGCCGGAGACGATATCTCATCCCTTTCCTTTTACTATTTTTCCTTAATAAACTAAATTATTAAATTTTTTTTTTTTTTTTTTTTCAAAGTGATCGAGTCATTGACTACTCATTTGGACTACCGTTGGTGGCGGTTTTTCGTTAACTCCGGCGCATCAGTCACCTCGCACTATATATTGATTTAGAATGACTTATTAGTTAGTTCGAATCAATTTAATGATTTAGTGTAAAAATGTTCCCAGATATTCCACATGTTGAGGTAGACTCATACTGCAATGCTTTGATCTAATGAGCCTTGCAACATCAAATGATAAGTGCTATGAACCTATTTTTGATGACTCTGCAGGCCAAATACCTAGGAATTTTTTTTTTTTTTTTTTTTTCAGTTCGAGGTCGTCTAATTTTTTGCATGCTTATAATCCAATTGTTGAAGCATTGGGTTTTGATGGGGTGGACGTCAGCACAAGACATTACGCATTGCATGCCCACCTCTTTAATCTTGTTTATTTATACTGATGTAAGCTTACAATGAGCCACTCTTCCGTGGTGTTTACTTCTTTGAACTTGACTCTTTGAGATTTAACATTCAGAGAATTGCAACTTAAACTTATCGTCAAAAACTACAAGTTCTATATAATTAAATAATTATATAAAATATTATTCCATCAACTGTTGTAACAATGAATTTTTCTGTATCCGGATTTTAAAAAATCTTTCTTGTTTTGGTCGTATTATATCGCATATTATGCATTCGAATCGTTTTTGTTTGTTTGTTATGTATAGAAAAAATTAAAGCTTTATACAACCCAGAACGAATACTGGCAAAAATTTAAGATTTGATACCCAGCATATAATTTACAAAATAAGTTTAATAGCACGCAAGTATTCAAAGCAGTTCAGTCACATCCCTCTTGAATCCATGTTTAATTAGCAAGTTTAAAGCAAACTGTAGCGGGCTATCAAAAGTCGTTATCAATGTTCATGATGGCTGAATGTTTTTTTTTTTTTTTTTTTTTTTTGCGAACTGGGGGGGTGGATATAGATAGATTGCGAATTTTAAACACTTCTACCGTTATCAATCTCTTTAAATTTTTTTTTTTACTAGCCCAGAAAAATTAATAAAGCTTAAAAACAGAGATTAGTAAGCTTACTACACTAGAAGCTTAATAGATTAGATTAGCTATAACATCACTGTTTTGGGTACTAATTATTGTCGATCACCAAGTCAAGAATAATAATATAGTCATTTTTTTCTCATCGGGCTTGGGTCTCTTTTTAGAACAAATTGCTTTTTTACTTTTTTATTTTTTTATTTTTGGTGGTGGCGAACGTTAAAATTTCCTATAATAGATTGGACCTATACTTTCACTCAAGCATTGATAACACCAATTTAAGCTTAAGCACTAAAGCATTAGTATCTGTTGTTGGGAGTTTACAACAGCGTGCTCAGCGCCACAATATCACTGTCTCGCTGAAAAGAATCCAATAATCCAATAACCCAAAACCTGGTATCTCCTGCGCTTATTAACTTACTATTTTTAGAACGTTTCTTTTTTCTTTTCCTTTACTGCCGCCTGAGGGTCTTTTTTTCTTCTTTTTCTTTCCATATCCTTTTTTTACACCACAGTATAGTAATAGGGCTGAAAGCGCTCGCGCCCTCACAACTGATAACGTAGTTTTATTTTCCAAGCCTTGGATCGCAAAACTCCCAACGTATATATCAGAATTATGACTGCTTGAGTGTTATTAATCACACAATTTTTGTTATCATCGGTCTAATAAATAAACAAATTTGTTTTTAAAAGGGCTTAAAGAGCATTATCTCATCCGCGTCGGGTACTCCAGCTTACTGATTTGGATCCCTTAATTAAGTAATCATGGATCTCCCTCTTTTTTATTTTATTTATTTATTTATTATTATTATTATTATTACCGGTGACTATTACAATATTTTGGGTCGGGTTAAAAAGGTTTCGGTTTCTTTTCCTTTCCCCCCCAATAAAATTATAATAAAAAAAGTAAAAACAACAAACCGCCACAACCGGTATGTTACAAAGTTGACCGTATTAAATACTCAGCCAAAATAATATGGCGCCTATAAATTAATATTGCATGTTTATAAACCTCACATTCTGCTCCATTTTTTCTGGACCTTTTTGCCATTTTCCCATTTTATTTATTTCGCACTAATTTATTATACTTTTTTTTTTGAACGCCTTTTTCAAACTTCATTCAACTTCTTTGACAAGTTAACTACTTTCAAACCATTTTCCATATTCTCACCATCAGAACCCAGCATTAATACTGTTCAGCATTACTGTGATAAAAATCTAAAAAAAAAAAACAAAAAAAAAACCGAAAAAAAAACAATAACCTATTCCTTGTCACTTTTCTCCCCCCCCCTTTTCAACTTTTTTTTTTTTTTTTTAATTTTTTTTACTGTACAGTACTATTTCTCTTTATTTTTTTGAGAGTTAGTTTTTACAACTAAAAAAACAACATTTTTGCATTACTCGTTCTAATAAAAAAGAACTTGTCTGACGTTTTAGTGAATCAATCAGTGCTACGATTTCCTTTCAAATTTTTTTTTTTTTGATCGACCCTGTACATACTATTAATTTTTACAAAAATGTTGCCACCACGATATACTTTTGTCACCGATCTTAATAAGGGTTCTTATGGAGTTGTATCACTTGCCCGTGATTGCGAAAACGACAACAGATTGGTTGCTATCAAGTCGATTCGGACGAATGCGGAAGAAGCACGACAAGAAATTGCCATCCATCAAAGATTATCGAACGATGAACACAAGTGTGAAAACATTTGCCAATTAATTGATTGGTTTGAATCATCTAATGGGGAATTGTTTTTGGTGTTGGACTATTACCAACAAGGTGACTTGTATGAAGCTATCCGAGCCGACCGAGGGCCAAAAGATGATGCTGTGAAACAATTAATGTTGCAACTGATTGATGCTGTAGAATATTGTCATTCCAAAGGCGTCTATCATCGTGACATTAAACCAGAAAATGTGTTGTTGGATGACAGTGGCCAAGTTAAATTGGCAGATTTTGGGTTAGCTACTACCAGTGAATGGTGTACGGAATTTGGAGTTGGTAGTGAAAGATACATGGCGCCAGAATTGTTTGATGAAGAAAATGCAATTGAATATGATGCTTCTAAAGTGGATATTTGGTCAATTGGGATTTGCTTGTTAAACATTTTGTTTAGTCGAAATCCTTTCACTGTTGCTTCGGAAAAGGACAAGTTATTTATGGATTTTGCATCAAACAGAGAAGCGTTATTTGATATTTTCCCAACATTATCAAGTGATACTTTTGCTGTTTTACGACATTGTTTGACTTTGGATCCGGATAATCGAGATTTGGCACAATTGCGTGAATCATTGGCGAATGTCAAAAGCTGGACTATTGACGATGATTATGAAAATTATGAAAATTATGAAGAAGAAGAGGAAGAAGAAGAAGCAGCACTTGAGGAAGAAGAGGAATATGATTGTGCTGTTTATGATGAAGATGATGAAGATGAATTGGAATTAATCAACAAGATTATTACCACTACTACTGATAGACAACCATTGCGAACACCGTCTATTGATGTTGGTGGATCGTATTTTGAAACCAATCACAAACCATGGATTCGGACAATGCAATTTACTCCACCAACTCAATCTCATTTGCATTTTTTTATGAACAATAAGAATACTAACGCTAAAAAACCTTCTCAACTACGACAATGGTCTATGGAAAGTGTTGAAGAACATGAAGAAGAAGAGGATGAACGAAAAGAAGAATCTGATGATGATATTTTTGTTATGGATATGAATAATGGCATGAATAAAATGTCCTTGGAACGAAATTCTTCTGATTCTGGTAGTATTGATAGTGTGCCATCATTGGTACAATCAACTACTAGTAGTTCGCATTTGTCAACTTCAGTACCTGCATGGTCAATCCCCAGTGTCAAAACTCCACCAAACAAGGACTTTATGAAATTTGGTACATCATGGAGTGATATGGTATTTGAAGATGAAATGGAAAGTTACGACAATGACCAAAATTACCGTGATGATGAGTTTTTTGAACTAATTAAGAATAGTTTGAATAAAGCTAAACAAATTCCTGATATTGCCAATGCAAACACTAATTTGGGCAAGGCTAATACCAATTTTGGTAAAACTACCCAAGTTATGAATTGATGATTTATTATTTAATCTATTTATGAAGAAAAAAAAAAAAAAAAAAAAAAAAAAAAAAAAAAAAAAAAAAAAAAAAAAAAAAAAAAAAAAAAAAAAAATTTTTTTTTTTTTTTTTTTTTTTTTTTTTTTTTTTTAAAAAATTTTTTTTTTTAAATTAAATTTTTTTTTTTTTTTTTGAAAAAGTTTTTATTTATTTATTCCTCCACTCATTTATTTCATTCACTTTATTATTATTATTTTTATTAGCATATTTAATAAATTATTTTACTTTTTCAGCTATTTTTCAGTTTATTGTAGTATTTTTGTAGTTTGTTTATTATACAGAATTTTGGGGGATGTTAACACAGTATTAAAAAGTACCAAAGTTTGGTGGTAAAGTAATCAAACCTATTTTTGTTGAGTAAAGCTTGAGAAGAATTATCACCGATCATCGTCTTATTATACAAGCAGTTGCTTGGATAATCAAATCCGATAATCTCTTGTGCTGAAAAAAAAAAAAAAAAAAAAAAGTCATCTGATGGGTACATTTTTTGTTCTCCCTCTGCAGATGCCCGTACTGTTGCAGTAAAAAAGAAAGTTAAGGAGAAAAACCCAAAAATTCTTGTTTTATCAATATTTGACAATAAATAAATAAACAAATAATCGATCGAACTTATAACAAGTTATCCGTAATCGAACTTTTGATTGCTAGGGCTCTTGTTGATAGCTGAGTTTTTTCGAGTTCCTTATTACTGGGAGCATGAATAAAGTTCAATATTATTATTTTACCCCACACTTTCGTCCTTGTTAAATTTCCTCGCCCATTCAAGCTTAATATGTACATATCGTGAAAAGTCTAAAAACAATTTTGAACAAAATACATAATACGTAATAATAAAGGTTGCGGTTTTTTGTTTTGTTGTTTGTTTGTTTGGAGGCACTAGTGGACCGTCGACCTTAACTTTTGATGGGGGCTGACCGGAGTACAATATACAAAAGCTATAGAGTTGGGCCCAAAAGCCTTCAAAAAGAAGAAGACAAACTATGATATTGCCTCTTATCACGTTATTTACATCTATCTATTAGGTTTGCCTTGAAGGGTTGTGGATTGATGGCGAGGTCTCAAGCTGGAATGTCAGGTAACGATTAATAATTAAGTTCAATATTGAAACACAAAAGCTCTGTTTAATAATTTTGAGAGGTCGGGCGGGTCAACAGATGGAGTTTTCACGTGAAGTGGTGAAATCATCTATTTTACAATGATGCATGGGCAATTAGAGTTTTACAAGAATGTCTTAGATAAGCTGATAAGCCTACCCCCCCCCCTCGCGGAAAAAGTTTCATGATGCTCCAAGCTCTTAGCATGGTTCTCGTTAGATTATTTTTTTAATTATTGACTTATACTTTGTTTTTTTTGGGGGTGATTATAATTTTGGCAATTGCTATGAATCAATGCGGGTGTTCAAAAAAGTATTATTGCCCTGTAATACAATATTAATGGAAACAGCTATATGCTTTCTACTTAGTTTGTTCAATTTTCAGCGGAATTTTAATATACTGAGTGATTAGGATTTCGTTATTTTGCAAAAGATGTCAAGCTCTTATTAGAAAGGATGGGAAAGGGTTAACTATAAAGCATACTATAATCGGCTTACTACGTGCAGGTGGGTATAAGTTGATAAGTATCTTATTTAAACACGGGTACTGCAGAATACGCTTTCATTCCTCCAAATTCAAACCCATAAACTTGGAACATGTCCTTGTTGCAAGCTTATTCCTGCATATTAAAATTTTGCCGTTTGATTTTTTTTTTTTTTTTTTTGAAGCCATACATCTCCTCAGCATATAATCTATCGTCATCCCAACCTAATGTACATAAGTACGAGGTTTCGGGGTAGCGTTACAAGTTAAATACACCGCAACCGGGGGGTTCTGTTTTGCAGGCTTATCTCCCGGTATGGATCCCTCACAACTTTTTTTAAAGGGGAGGTCTCCAACGTTTTTTTTATCAAAATCTAGATTAATATGGACCGGAACATGCAACTTTACCCTTATTCCTTGTTAACTTGCCACGGTTGATCGAAAGGTGAGCAAAACTAAGGAAATGAATAAGGTTATTACATGTCTCATCAGAAAGAATTAAAATAGGAACGTGAGCCGTGTCTCACTAACAGATCATGCCTTTTTATTTTTCTATTGCAAATGAAATAAGTTGATTCAAAGAGCTTTTGGGGTAAAAGGTTGAATAACGTTAATATAGGAGGATCGAGGTGTCTAGAAACGGTTCATAACTTCACCACCCCCCCCCCCCCCCCCC
>JAJLUN010000054.1:0-11097 GCA_030564365.1 Blastobotrys arbuscula | reverse complement strand
ATAACGGAGGTGTTAAACATACTCAGCCACAGCTTATAATCTATAATCTCTACCTTATTAACCGTTGTATATGAATAGTTATTACTATCAGATCGATTCAAATATAAGTTAGCAAACCCCGGTGTAACCGAATTGTTAAAAAAATAAATGGTATAGTTAGCCGGCCCAGATCGTCGCCGATTTAAAAACGTGTGTGATAGTGTCTTAATTGAGTGGAATTGTGAAACTGTGGTGGTTTGTGAGAAGAATAATGTTTCATAGGCCGATAAACCTAATTTTGAAAATTGATGAAATGACCATGCAGCGAAGATGTTGAAATTTTTTAAAAATTTATTTTGAATCAAGGGGCATGTAGCTTTCTATATAATTATTTCTGCACTACGCCATGTGTAAGCAGGTCCCGCTATCATGCATAGATCTCATCATAATTCAAGTCATCTATATAGACATCACGCATACATCTAAAAAAATACTCCAGAACCCTTTTATCAGGTAACTGAATTTCTTAGAATAATACAACCAAAAATTTGTAATGAACTCGAACATCACCTCGACCCATTTCGACTAAATTCTTTCGATGTTCACGCATGAATTGTACAAAAGTCACTGAACGACCTTGGTGCAATGCCTTTTTAGCCATGGGGATTAATGGAGTGGCACCAACACCATCCAATCAACACCAATGGGGTTCTAAACCCAAAAGTTCTGGAACACTAAGGGGTGCGTCATCAATGGGATTGGAATAAAATGAAGTGTATTAATCAGAACCCCTTTATATTCTTTTACAAAAACATTAACTTTGTGCCATCATTTATAAAACTTCTCATAGTTTTTCGTCAATTGTAATCAAACGTGAAAATGTTTATCTTAGGGATTAAACCCTGATGGTTTTTTTTTTATTGATCCCAAAAATCCCTTCCCGAGAACGAATCTTGTCATTATTGGGTTCCTTTTACTCAATGTAAAGAACGTTTAGCCTCTGTCGTTGTCTCGAGTTTACTAGTAGCTATAGAGGGCGCAAAGCTGCTTAATGAAGGTAAAAATTACAATGAAAATTTAGTAATATTTTAGCGTTGGACATTGCACATAGAGCAGCCTGAATTTTGATAAAATTGAATTTCTAACCATTACAGTTTTAGAATGTTAGGTTATTTTTTGGTGGAAATGATTAAGGGTAGCCGGGCACGTTCAAGCGCTGTATGCTGGACATAAAAACAAATATCTACAACATGAATTCATAAAGTATTGAGTGAATAAACCATTTGGATAGTACTGTAAACAAGAATGTAATTAAGCGTTGATATGAGCTTTGGTAATAAAAAAAAAAAAAAAAAAATTGATTAAAAGAAAACGGTTAAAAACGGCTAATTTAATCTATAAAACCAAAGCAGTGGCGGCAGCCGTTATTTTCATGCAACTTTAACTTAATTTATTAAAATATAGTTTTTCCAATGGCGATTAATTTAAAGTCAAAAGGTTTAAACTCTTTTTTTATTTTTATTTTTATTTTTATTTTTATTTTTATTTTTATTTTTATTTTTATTTTTATTTTTATTTTTATTTTTATTTTTATTTTTATTTTTATTTTTATTTTTATTTTTATTTTTATTTTTATTTTTATTTTTATTTTTATTTTTATTTTTATTTTTATTTTTATTTTTTTTATCTCTTCTTTATTACTATTAACAATACTAAAAAAACTATTTCAATACTTAATAAATATAATAACCAACAAATAATTAAATAACCACTAAAAACAATAATAAACCATAAGTTTGATAATAGAGGAAAAAGCAGAAGATTAAAAACCAGTCAAATTTTTACAGGTTTTTTTTAGTCACGTGATTTTTACTACCCCCACGTGACTAGGAAACCACCTCTAACAACCATCACCAAATTACAATGGTTCGATGGTCTAGTTGGTCATGGCATCTGCTTAACACGCAGAACGTCCCCAGTTCAATCCTGGGTCGAATCATTAATTCAATTCTTTTTGACCCACTAAACTTTTTGAACAATGGTATTGAAGGGGTATTTATTTTTGTCTAGTTCTAACGAAATAAAATGGTTTGGCGGTTAGAGTGAAATCAGACTCGGCCTGTGTACTATTGTTGACATTAGTAAATCTCACCCATGTCAGTTTATTATGTTTGTTTTTCCCACTTGACCTCACATCCATGCTCATATAAAATGTATACCGATCAACTGTCCCTTCTGTTTCAATCAACAACCTGCCCTTTGAATCTACAAACGTCCATTTACCAATTGTGATCCCTTTTGGTTGTGTTAAAACCGTACCATCTTCTCGTTGATATGTTGCCAACTCGGGCAATAATACTTTACTATTAAAGACGGGTACCACTTCCGCAGGTTCATATACTGTTAGTAAATTTATACAAGTACCATTTTCAAAAAAACGTAAATATCGGTAATAGGTAACGACATGAATTGGAGTGCCATATCGTTCTGCTAGCCCAGGTCGGTAGTAATGGCATGTGGATATATAAACCCCATTGAACCAAACTCTTGGTCGTTCCGAATACATTTTCCTCCACTTGCTTTTAAATATTTTTTCTCCGATCAATTCATCATTTCGAATACCTCCAAAATCATTGTCAATTGTTTCTTGGGTATATTGCTGATATGGGTATTCTTTCATGCATAATGATTTCCAGATACTTGGTGATTTATAACCCAAATAAGCCAACTTTTTGCAACAAAACGTCATTCTCACAAACCCTGATAAATCATTTAATGAAATCACTCGTAAAATCTCCATCAACAATTCTCCGGGTAAATGCATCAACGGGCCCTCTATCACAACATTTTCTTCTATCTTATGCTCTTTAAAATTTTCAACCATTTCATCATGCTGTGCTGATACCACATTCTCATCAGCATGTAAAGTCACTTTCGGTACAGTTTTGTAATGAGAATAGTATTTCTCTCTATAAAGTTTTTCAACCGACGAATCCTTTTTATATGCCTCTCGATAATGTTGAATAGCCTCACCTAATTTACCAACAGATTCTCTATCAGCACCTTTTTCATAACATTCCAATGCTTCTTTTTGCATATCTGTCAAATCCTCATTAATAAACACTGGATCATTTTCCGGGAAATGTGATTTATGGTTAGCTGATAAACTACTATTTTCATTAAGTTGATCGCTTGGTTTGTTGAATTTTTGTAGATTATCATCATCTTGGTTTAATAACGGTTGATTACTAAAGTTGTGATATCTTTCATCCTCTACTGTAGCCTCCGTTTTATCGTTTAGTCGAGCTAAACTGGCGGATTCAACTATTGCTGCACGCTCCTGACGTTGGTGGACTTCGTTCTGCCATTGTTGACGGAATTGTGCAAGAGGATCATTCATATTATTAATATGAGTGTTGATGAATTTATCGAGCACAAAATCAAACTATTTGTGTCTACTCCCAACGCAATCAGCAGCTTAATAATATTTTTTTTTTTTTTTCAAGTCAAAGCGTGTATATGATTTACACTCTTGCAATCTCCTTCGGAGATTTCTAGATTCTTATCGGCGTTTAGCGCAAGGTCTTGCCGCGTAATAGTTACTCACCATTCGTATTGCAACACCACAGCCGCGCCAAAATTATCTCATTTCTGGTGTTATAAAATCACAGCATAATAATCGGTAGAATACAATTTTTTTTTAAAATTTTTTTTTAAATCAATGACTTGGGAAAAACTGAATAATGGCGATACAACTTATACCCGTCGACAGGGTATTTACGAAAGTACCTGTACCCACATGGTTGAATGCGTGGCAGGATTTAACTGGGTGTTATCATGGGTTGAATTGGAATTTTCAGACGACAATAAAACCATTGAATCAAAACTGAAAAACGCATGGTCATTGTTTTCTCAAAGAGCTCCATCCATCAATACACTTTCCAAAACTGATGATAGTCATCGCCAAAAATTGGGCATCTTCACAACAACTTTGTTAACTACTAAAGTAAAATTAGACCAATGGGTTGATGAAACTTTTATTATCGATAACAAATGTACTGAAATTTCAGAATTATTCAATAAATATATTGGTGGGAAACCAAAATTGATCTGGGGGGTTAATATCAATTCTTTAGTGTTGAGCTTTGATCATGCGATTAGTGATAGTCTTGGTGCATTGAACGCATTTGACACAATTTTATCATTATACAACTCACCAAAGATTGAAAAATTATCAAATGAACAAACATTACTTTCAAAATTGACGGTTAGTGTTGAGTCACAATTTTATGAACAACAATCAGAGCTTGAATCTGCCTCTGGTGAATCTATATTTTTCAAAGATCTACAAAAAGAATTAAATAAAGAAAGTGAGAATCCTGCAAAAGTTTTGGAACCTGTTAATAATACCAACCCATTAGAAGGGGAATGCCGGTTCTATGCAATGGATTTCACCCCCGAAGAGACCACAAAAGTTGTTAAACGGGCCAAATCTTTAAACTGCTCAGTAGCCACGTTACTCAATGGTGTAATTGCTCAAGTCCAATCAAAATCCAATAACGGGATCAAATACTCTCAATCTGCATACGTCGTTAGCTTACGGTCTCGATTCAATACCAACAAAATGCCTTTAGGAATGTATATCTATGGTGCTCCATGCAATCTTCCTACTGATTTCAACAAAGCTATTGAACATAATAAATGGTACCGTGAAAATATGGTGCCAATTTTTTTAACTAAAGATTATTCAAACGATTTGAAACATGTGTTCAACCTTGCGGCTGACGCCAACGCTAGCTTTGGTGGCCCACCACCGACTACCTCCCCGCCATTTTTCCATCCTGCTACTTCAATTGGTAAACTCGACTCGTTATTAAAAGTGAACTATCACGATAAAATTAAAGTCAAAAACTTTAATGTCGGGATTCGATTTATGACCTGGGGTTGTCACAACATTTGGACTACTCTAAATAACCGGTTACGGGCAAATTTCAGTTATTGTGAAGGGTTTGTGTCCAGACAACAACTTGAGAATTATGCTCAATCTATAAAAGAAACGCTATTAGATAAATAAGAATAATAAGAAAAAATAATAATAAGAAAAACATAAATAGGACTAAGAAACTACGCTCACAGTTTCCAACCCTTCTTCTTTAACTTGAAATTCCATCTCCATCTCCTTCATCTTTTTCAAATCATCTTCACTTGGCTCATATTCATGCCATACAGTATAATGAACTAACCCACTAACCGTGAATCCCATTTTTCTACACATCTTGCCAAACCCTTCTGTTTCAGCATGGTTCCATAATGCAAACCCTGGGAACATTGCCCCTTGTTTAAACACCTTGGCTCTGGCTAGAATGGAGACCCCACCAATACCATCCAGGTCCATCATTTCATTGATATCACTGTCAGGGTTTCTAAAGTATGCTAAATGTGGTCTCCAAGTAGGATACTCGGCATACCCCTCTACAATCACTTCATCTTCATCTAATGTTGCCGCCAAATCCAGTGCCGGCAGACTTTCTTGCCATGAATTCAAATCATATGGTTGCTCCCCACCCAACCAAATAGGCAGTGGCCTCCAAACATTTGGTACAATCACATCTCTCCCGTGTTTCATCAGATCTTCTAACAACGTTTTTGGTGCAGTTTCGATATCGGCATCTCGCCAATAAACCCATGTATGATATGGCTTTAATGCTGCTGCAGTCAACCAATTTCTTGCCCTCCCCATCACTTTTCTTCTCATTCCTTGGACATGAACGCCATGTCTATCATCAACTCCTTGCCCAACCAATTGGCCAAAATCTTTTTGAAAAATATCTATCGAATTGTATGGAGATTCTGAATCTTGGATTTTTGTACTATGTTGCTGTAACTTTTGATACGTATTATCATTGGAGTCTGATACCATAAATGCAATATCAATTAGTTCATGAGGATATGTTAAATTATTCAAATGATCAAACATCATTGGTAGTACCTTTTCCGCATTCCGTAATGGAATACACATCAACATTCGCTCATGATGATTCCATCCTTGATTCGAGCCAGTAAACGTGTTTAGATCGTAATATTCATATAATGCGTTAGTCTCATACTTGTTGTGAAATAATGACCTCAATCCACTGTTGGTATTAAATAGTTGAAACAGCCCAAATATTGATGCGAGTATTAGTATAACATCTTTTAACAATTGCCTTCGAGGTTTATGCCATTTTGATTTAATTTTCGCAGGTTTGAAATCCGAATTGTATCTAGGAAGGTCCGGCTTTTCTTTGGCGGACCTGAAAGCTGACCTCAAATTCATTGTTCAAAAAATAAAATAAATAAAAAAAGATAATTAAAAGAAAGAAACAGACCAAATCGAAATTTGGAAAAAGAGTTGAAAAAAAAAAAAAAAAAGTGTAAATAAAAAAATAAAACCGCTCAAGCTTTGTTTTAATTTTTTTTTCCAGCTCCGATCCCGATTAATGGCTGAAAGCTCGTAGCTCCAAGAATAAAAACGACACCTCACAAAAAACTTTAATTTTTTTTTAAAAACTAAATTTGAACACAGTCAGTGGCTTAGACTACTATTGGGAACTAGCAATTGATATCGTGGTGCGTATATTTAATATATATTTATCCGGATATATTTTTGAAACTAATAAAATAATAAAGAAAAAGACAAAACATAATATAGATAAAAACATGTTTCATTCAATATTTAAGTAAGGTATTTTACGCAGCAGTCAACCCACTGAACCATTCATACTGCAACGTTTCCCAAACATCATCGGCCAGGAACTGGGCTTGTTCGGCAGTAGCCCCATGTGCTTCGATATACACTTTTAGTTTTGGTTCTGTGCCTGATCCACGTGCAGTAAAGCGCACAATTTTAGAGTCGAGGCTAATTTTGGCACTAATCATTTCCACTGATGATGAAACAGGTAACAATGGTTGGTTATCTACTGTGGATGAATCATACCCAGTAGTCAAATCTCGCCAATATATAACTTCATATTTACCAATGTGGGCTGGATATGGTGATGCCGATTGTCGAATCTTGTTGAACCGTTGGGTGGTAACTGATGGATCTGGTACAATATAATAGCTATTGTGTTCGGCAAAGTATCCAAATTCTCGATACAAGTCTTGTAACCTTTCCAACCCGTCAGTGTTGTTTGATTCCCAAGTCATGGCTAATTGTAAAAATACAAAAGCAGCAGCAATGCCATCTTTATCATGAACAAGATTAAACATGTAACCCAATGCTTCTTCAAATCCAAATGGTACTATATACCCTTCGTTTTCCAAATCAATAGCTTTATTACCAATCCATTTGAAACCGGTTAATGTATCAGCATACTTGAACCCATATTTTTTGGCCAAGTGCGCATTAAACTCACTAGAAACTGTTGAATTAACCAGTGCCAATTTATTAATGTCATTTAAATGTTTTTGAACTGAGTAATATCCAAACAATGCACCGATTTGGTTACCAGTTAATTGAACCCATTCACCAGAAATCGTGCTTTTAATCGCAGCCACAAACCGATCAGCATCGGGATCATTTGATAAGATCAATCGAACACCATTTTCATCAGCAACTCTTTTTGATAAATCTAACGCTCCTTTTTCTTCAGGATTTGGGAATTTTACAGTTGGGAAATCTGGATCTGGTTCCGCTTGTTCTTTAACAACAATCATTTGATTTTTATCAACCCCTAGCACTTGTAATGCTCTTTCCATAAATGGTAATCCAACACCATGCATTGGTGTATAAACAAATTTTAATCCATTCCGTACAGTACCGAAATCATTCAACCGGCACAATTTCTCAAAATATTTTTGTTTGACTTTTTCGACAGCAGTATTATCAACTTTTGCCAATGACATGTCCCAACTCCATGGAGTCAAATTTTGTTCAATCATTGATGCCATCCCACTATCATGAGGTGGGATGATCTGGCATCCATTTGACCAATACACTTTATACCCGTTATCCAAGGCTGGGTTATGACTAGCAGTGATCTGAATCCCGCAACTAGCATTCAATTCATCAACTCCAAATGGTACCATTGGAGTATGAACCAATCCTAATTTATAAACTACAAATCCTAGTTGAGAAAACGCCAAACATGCCAAATCTGCAAATCGTTCTGAATGATGCCGATGGTCATGTCCAATTACCACTCCTCGTGTCTTTGAGTTTTCAACATTTTGTTCCACGCATTTAGCTATCCCTTGAGATGTTTGTAACACCGTCACATCATTCATTCTACTGAATCCAGCTTCCATCCTAGCTCGTAACCCTGCTGTTCCGAATTCAATTCGTTTAGATAATCGTTTCGTTAGTTCTTCAACATCGCCTTGTGCTTGTAAATGTTTGATTTCACTTCGAGTTTCATCATTTGGATCAATATCCAACCATTGCTGTACTAATTTGTCCATTTGTTGTTTAGGTGTGGTGGCAGGGGAAGGATTTTTGTAAATAGGATAAATAAAAAATAAAAAAAAGATTAAAAAAAAAAAAAAAAAGCTCTTGAGCCCCGTCGGCCCCGGCGCGTCGAACAATAATACCCCGGCGCAAATTGTACAAAGTTTCGTTTCGCGGAGAAACCGCTTTTGGTTTTTGTTTTAGCCACAAAATTCCGCCACTAGTCCCCCGCCCTAATGCAATGATCGATAAACAAGGACAAATAAATTAAAAGTTGATAAAATAAATTAAAGTTATCATTATAAATACAGAATAAATATCTACACAAAATCTTCCAACCCATTCTCGAGTTCTTTGGCAAACTCATCCTCGTCATACTCTCCATCCCCTTCATCATCATCGTCTTTATCATTTTCGTTAGTGTCGTTGGTCTCATTAGCAGTATTATTGTCTTTATTATTATTATTATTATTATTCGTAATCAAACCGTAACCGTTCTGTTCCACTTGATGATCTAGCTTAATCTTCTTTTTAGAAGATTCATTGTCTGATGCTTCAGCTCGATCACGCTTTTTATTGTTTTCTTCTTCATCTTCTTCATCTTCATCTTCATCATCATCGTCGTCATCATCATCATCATCATCATCGGATCCAATAAAGTCATCTACTTCTTTACTAATTTCATCCCAATTAACATTCCCATCGTTCAATCTCTTCATGAACTGTTCTGCATCAATATTCGGATCGGCAGAATCGTCATCATTATTCAAATCTTCTTGAAGCTCCTCTAACCTTGAATCTTGATTCACTTGTATAATGTAAGCATCTTCAGGAACTCGTTTCCATTGTGTTAAACAAGAAATCAGCCAATTTGTAGTAACAATTTTAACATTGGGATTCCTAGCTGCTTGTTGAACTTTCTTGGTCCCCGGATTCGCCGCAATAACATGTGTAACTTTACTATGGTAATCACCTACTACAACTGCACCAAAAGTTCTGACCCATCGAACAATGTCAGCATTTTCCAAATCAGCACCAAGTGGTACAATACCGGTGAATAAAAAAACCAACCCATCAAAAATTGGTTCTTTCAACCCCCTCATAATATCTTGGATATTTGGTTCAGTGTCTTTTGGATTGTATAGGTCAAAATAAGTTCCATGAATAGTTTTCAAAATCCTTTCAACATTAAATAATTCATTATCTGACTCTTTCAATACCGCCTCTTCGTGTTTCGCTGGCTCATGTTTTTCATGAGCAATTTCTTCTTCCTTTTTGATCTGCTCTTCTTCTAATTTAGCCAACGGTCGTTCATTTATCTGTTCTGATAGAATGGCACTTCGTTCATCCTCTTTAGTATTATCGGTGGTTTCTTGCTCTTCTGCATCTTGTGTAATAAGTCCTTGCTGTTTTGGTAAGAAACTTGAGTTGATATCACCAGATTTGAAAAAATTATATGGCAACACTCGAACCAAATGAGGTGACCATTTCCAAATGTCCCCTCTATCGTCAATAACAACAACCATTGATGTAGACATTGGGAACAATCTCTTTATATGTTTTTCACTTATCGACCCACTATCATCACGACTCAAAACTCGATCGGCAAAATACTTTCGTTCTGGATCAATCAATTTCATAACTTCTTCAGCATACGATTTAGTTGCCATCGTATAAACATGTAATTCATATAATTCACTTACTTCTTCCAAAAATTCTTTCAGCCCAGGCCTCAATTTAATATAATATGTACACCATTGCGCATTATTATTCAAAACTTCTCTCAATTGGAAAACTTTCACATCTTTAACAGCCTCGTGATTTGGATTTGATTTATCACTCATCCATTGACCAATTGTACCATCGACATCTGCATGAATTACAGTTTGATCCAAATCGACTACCAAGATCAATTTTTTTTCTCCCAATAGCCGAGCTATTGAACTTTTTTCTAAACGTTCTGCCTCTTCGTATGAGATTTTTAACCCCCCATTCGCATGAGACATTGCAATTGGAGCTCGATCTAAACGGAATTCGGAATAGTCTTCCTCTTCAGTTGCTTTACCACATAATGCACATAATCCACCGTATTGTACAGTATGGGCGCAGGGCTCGAGAATTGACACAATTGTGGTTTTACAATCTGCAATTAGGCTACCAACATTGGTATGCCATTCTGTTATAGTACCACTAACTGGAGACTCAAAATGCGAAAAAAACTCTTTACTTATAACTTCATCCCCTTCTTCAACATCATGCCAGTATTTAAATTTCAGTAATACATCATGTTTCTTAACTTCATATTGCGCTCCAACTAATATACTTGTAATTTCCACAGGGAATAACGTCGATTTAGGTAACGTAATCGCTATGGGTTCGTTCATTGTTGTTTATTTTAACTTGTTTTGTAGTTGTCTCTTTTTTTTTTTTTTTTTTCTCCCTCTATAAAAATTATAATGTGCGTGATATTAAAGGTTCAAATATATATCTCGTGGAAAACAAAAATAAAAATAAAAGTGTTTGTGAAAGAGTAAAAAAAAAAATAAATAAATTGGGACATTAAGGTGTTATATAAGAGGTTTTACAAGTTTTAATACAAAATAGACATCAAAATAATCATGTGTGTATCATAAGCGGCCAGTCCGATCCGACATTTGAACAGGAATTTTTTTTTTTTTTTTTTTTTTTTT
>JAJLUN010000053.1:57498-81361 GCA_030564365.1 Blastobotrys arbuscula | reverse complement strand
GGGGGGGGGGGAGGAAGCGTTTACCTAGGGGAGGCTTAGCTGCCGATTAAATGGTTTTAAGAGCGGGTAGAACAGGGAAATGAAAATCCGAAAATATCTAAAAGGACAAGTCCGTTGTTGCAGGCTGGGCCCAACAGCTTAGCGGCCAGCATATCATGATGTGTATGCAGGATAAGTAAGCAAAAAAAAAAAATAATAATAAACACCTGCAGGACGTTTTCAAAGTTTTAAACTAATAAAAAGTGCTCAGAAGCATCTGATTCTTGACTTATCTTTATAAAGTTGCAATATTTAATGCGGTAGTGCTACTACTGTAAGGACGAAATGGTCTACTCCGCTTTTTGCCGACATTTGTAGCTCAAATGTATAATAATATTACCACTTCAAAAGCTTGATAGTTTATATCAACATATATGATATGGGATATATAGAGAATATATATCATATTTTTTCACAGCCCCTAATAATACTTTACAATCATGAGGAATCGGATCTTTTGTGTGCCAATTTTCAATAAACTTTTGTACTAAGAAAAAAAAAAAAAAAACTTAATTTTCTAGCCCCATTTTGTAAACTAGATTAGAAATAGTAATGGGTACTATAGTTTTTGTGGTTTTTGAATGTTATTGTTCAAAAAAGTATCTAGTTTTGTGTCCTAATTGTCAACTCAGCCGCTTGTCGTGCATGGTTGCGATTCTTCAAAAGAGAAAACAAGAAACCTTCTGCAGGGATTATGAATACTGTACCTGTATATAGGACCAAACAGTTTATATTTTGAATTCCTATTACTCTTAGCCGCTAATACAGTCTCACACAGTTGGAACTCGTTTCCTTTTTTGTTTTTTTTTTCTTTCTTCAAGCGGCAGCCGATCAAGGTAGTATTGTTAATTATCGCTGCTGAAATTTGCTAGTTTGGCATGCAGCACCACAAATAGTTTTCCCAACCTTCACTTCCTCTTTCTTTTTTTTTTTTTTTTTTTTTTTCACCAAACTTTATAATTTTGCAATCGAAACATAATCTATTAGACACAAATTTTTTTTATTTTTTTTTAATATCCTTTTTTAACTGCAACTTTTTTTTTTTTTTTTTTTTACTTTTGTGTTATACAACTTTTTTACGCTACACACAAATATGGATATGAATAATGACGAAATATATCGTCAACAATATTCAAACGAAAACTTTGACGACTTGTTAGCCGGATACACGTATGCTGGTAACAATCAAGATTCACTAACACAACAACAAGTACCCCCACCAAATAATCAAACTCAGAATCAGGCACAACAACCGCCACCATCACAACAACAACAGCAAATACCACAACAGCCGATAAACCAAATCAACCAACTGAACCAACCGATACAACTGAATGAACCAATCCAACCCCAGATTCAAAATCCTCACGGCCCACTATTCAACGAAAACAACTTTCAATATATCAATGAAAACTATTTGATGGATGGCTCGCAATCACCATTTACAGACTCTCATAACAGATCACAGTCCAGTCATTCTGATGGGTCGTCCATGGGGCCAAGCCCTCATTTATCTGCTCCACCATCACCATACCATTCCTCTTTTAGTAGTCCCTATTTGAATGCCACAACTCCCCAAGAAGCCTCTCAAATCACTGCGACTAGTATAATGAACCCTGAAATGACAAACTTGGAGCATCAAATGACCACCAACTTTACATTATTAGACAACAATCCAATTTATTTGGATAATAATAATGCAGCTGCTGCTAACAACAATGGTAATAGTAATAATGGGCCAACCCCAGAAATTAGTGTTGATTATATCAAAATTGACACTACACCTCACGACGGTATTAATAGTGGGGTGAACTCACCGTTATTGCAATCGCCGCATTCTCCGCATTCGCCGCATTCTCCAAGTTCTGCTTCAGTATCAGATGACAATTTGTTTTTGCCAACGAATAACATGAATAACATGAATAACATGAGTAACATGAGTAACATGAATAATAATATGAACAGCAATAACAATAGTTTATTACCGCCGCCGCGGTCTTCACGTCAACGATCTCATTCCGATTCTAATGTAAAAAATGAACAACAGCAACAACAACAACAACAACAGCAGCAACATTTTCAATATCAAGAGCCTACTTCTGGTGACTTTTTAAGTCCAGAATCTGCACAAACTAACCCAAGACGAGCCAGATCTGCATCCACTAGTTCATCAACCAAATCGCGATCGCGATCGCGATCTAGATCACGTTCTGCTTCTAGGGATTATATTTTAGAATTAGCAGCCCCATCCCAATCTCATAAACGAGTTCAAAAACATCCGAGTGCGTTTGCTTGTACTTTATGCGATAAACGGTTTACTAGAGCTTATAATTTGAGATCTCATTTGAGAACTCATACCGATGAACGACCATTTGTTTGTACAGTATGTGGCAAAGCATTTGCCAGACAGCATGATCGGAAGCGGCATGAAGCGCTGCATTCCGGTGAAAAAAAGTTTGAATGTAGCGGGTTTTTGGCAGACGGGGTGACCAAATGGGGCTGTGGTAGGAAGTTTGCAAGAGCTGATGCTTTGGGAAGGCATTTTAGAACCGAAGCCGGTAGAGAATGTATAAAACCGTTGCTGGAAGAAGAAAAGAAGGAGAAAAAAAATGGTGATCCTCCTTTAAATGCTGGTAATAGTAATAATCAAAATGATAATAAGAATGTGCCTATTTATGTTGGAGGGGAGGAGACACCGTCGTTGATGTTGTCACCGCCCGGTGAGCAACAACAAATACAACAACAGCAACAAGTTCAACAGCAGATGGGTGGGCAGGTGTTACTGCCGAACGCGTTGTTGCAACAATATCCAAGCTTGATGAATCAATCACTGTCGCCGTTGGCTAATAGTGATGTTAGTGATGTTGAAGATGGGTACATGTCTGGTCAGTGATAGTATGTATTTTATGATATCTAAATTATGTCTAAATTTTTTTTTTTGTTTATCATTATTGTACAAAAAAATCGCCACAAACATGCCATACTTGGGGTGAAAATGTTTTGATTTTTTCAACATGTAGGTTGTTACCATTTAAAGCAGTAGCGGTATTAACAGTCCACTGAGGGATATCTTTTTCATGTACATTTTCATGAACATGCAGCACTGTGTTTTTTGCCAATTGTAAAGCTACTTTCCAAGCTTGTTTACAATCAGGTAACAGCCCCATGTTTATATGAGAGATTTGATGATTGCCAAGCCGCGTGGGAGATAGATTTGATAACCGCCGCACCGCTTGTTGATTATCTTGTTGGAAAATAACGATAAAGTCATCATCATTTTCAACATAATCTTCGTTAGCATGAACCACTTTGACTTTATATTTATTTAATTTGCAACCTCGTACCAACCCTTCAACACTCCATGGATTCAATTCCCAACAATAAATACGTTTTGGAAGTTGTTTAGCGTATGAAAATACAAAATATCCAATACCACAATACAAATCAATAACTATCGAATCTTTTATTGGATTTTGTTTATCAAATGTATCCAACACTCTTTTTTTTTCTTTAATATTACCACGACTAAACATTGTATACCTTGGGGCCCATACTTGGTGTATACCATTCTGAATCGAATGACACCAAAATGCTGATTCAAAATCTTGTTTGGTTGGGTAGTTGATTGATTGGTTAGTAGGTTCTGGACCGAAATCTCCAATTAATGGAATAATCCCTGGTTTTCTTATAATATCTGACTCGATAATTGGTTTATTAACTGCTATGTGGGTTAACTCTTTACGACCAAAAGTGTTGGAAGATATGCAATTAGTTAAATCTGCTGGGGCTAGTTGTTTTAGTTCATCGTATGATTCGGAGCTGAATAGCACCATTGGTGGGTAAACAGCCCACCTACTTGGTATGTTGGTATTAGTAGTTGGTTCATTTGAATCGTCGAGCAGTGTTATATCAAAATGTTGTAAATCATCGGGTAGCTGGGTTATCAGTTCACATGTTGTGGGGACGACAAACTGGCCATTTTTTTTGAATATCTTGATTCTTTTGTTTAACAAGTTTAGAGTATTTAATTGGGTTTTTATAGATTTGACTTTTGTGGAGTCCTTGACAACCAAACCGATCATTCTTTTTAACCTTAATAACCTTGTCGTTTATGGTTCCCTTGCTTTAATAGTTGGGAATAATTTTTTTTTTTTTTTTATTTTTTTTTTATACAGTCGGAGGTTATGCATCGGCTGATAATATAAAAAAAATGCCCTCCCTTTTATTTTTTATTTTTTGTTGTTCTATTTTTCGTTCTTCTCCACAACACAATCATAAACAACAATTATACAAACAATTTTTGTTAATAATGACTGAACGACATAATGGTAAATTTGGGTGGATGCGGCGGTTGATGAACAGGTCCTCTACCACAAAACACAATGGCCACTCTAATACTACTAGCCAAAACCACAACAACACTAACTATAATGGTGACAATAACAACAATAATAATAACAATGATTATGCAATGAACAACCAGCCAAGGCGTTCAGATAGCAATGACCATGAAGATTACGAATATGAGAACGATACAGACAACACCAATTCAAGCTTTAACGGAAACAGTCAAACTAGAGTGCAAATACTAGAGAATAACGAAGCAGCTCGAGAGCGCAATAACAATAATAATAATAATAACAATAGCCAATATACTAACGGATCTACTAACACCAACAACAATGATGATGAATCGTTCATGACTAGTAAAACCGCCGACGAGTCAAAAAGACGATCAAATTCCAATTTCACCGTTCCCTCAGTCTCCAGAACCTCCATCACCACTGTATCACCTTCGATTCAAAGTGATGCCGCATCTACTAATACCATTCCAAATTATCTCAATCCTAGTAATGCCCAAACCTCGGGAGGAGGCACGCCAGGAGGTGCAGGTGGCAACCCTCAGGATAATGCTTCAGTAGTTACAATTGCCAGTTCATCAAAACATCACAATCGAAGAAACTCATTTGATACTAATGCATCTACAATGGCGATTGCTCCGGCATCCCTTTTAACCAGAAATGACTCTACCGATTCATTACCGATTTCCAAATCAATTACTAGTTCCAGACATCGATCCATAAACGCGTCGTTAGATGGTGATGCTGCTGCTACTAGTCATCCTACTACGTATGGGGTAGAAAATGGGTCTGTAAGGTCTCAGGATATATTGACAAGCACTGAAGAACGTGCGAATGAGCAGTAGTTTATTTTATTTTTTTTATTTTTATTTTTTTTTATTTATTTATTGTTTTTTTATATATAATTATTATTGTTTTGTTTGTTGTGATTAATGTTTTTTTGCACCGCCGCATAACATAACATAACATTTTTTTTGTGTTGGTCAGTCACAGTTTTAGCTGCAGCAGTGGACTGCGTGCTGATAATCGGCATCGGCTTTCCGTATACGCAGCTCTAAATTTATCTAGTATAATAACTTTTGTGGGCAAAATAAATATTGAGTTGCAAATACCAGCTGTTATTATAATTGCTGTATTGGTTTGTCCGCATCGGCAATTGGTATCAATTGGGGTCGGCGCTAATATCAGTTGGGGCCGGAGTATTCGGATAAGTATAAAAATACCCATAATAAAGCTACAGTTAGAAACACGTTTTTAAGATTTTAAACCGGCACTCAAGCTGTAAGGAGTTCTCATCTTAAAACAAAAAGTACCCAGATTCCTTTTTAAACTATCGGAAAAACTTTTTTACAAAATTAATATTGAGCTTATTTATTGGGATTATAAAGGATTATTAAAATACGGTTCCGTATTAAATAATACTGCTTGAATTTTAATTTTGACTAATAATAATATTTTAGTAATACGTTTTTTTTTTTTCCTATAAAAAAAAAAAAAGCTGTAAAATATATAACTTTTCTGTCACTAAATTTTTTTTTTTTTTTTTTTAACTCATTTGTTAGCGTTAACGATATTTTTTTAAAAAAACCCAACATTTATTCTGCTTCTTTTCAGAATAGAATAGAATATTAATAGAATAGGAAAATAATACATGTTAACACAGGCGGCGCCTAGTTGGCCAGAAACGTCCAGCACGTGGAGGAATGTATCTAATATCGGAAGAGAACCTAGTAACCCAGTAATCCAGCGAGGTAAAGGATATCTATCACAAGTAATCAAGATCAACATTATAAACTTTATGAAGACCAATAACCAAGAAATCAACGACGATATATTGGAGAACTTTCAAAACGATAGATTGATACACGATGGGATTTTGAAAGTATTTGACCGGTTTTTTTACACCGAAGCGTCAACGACTGATCATATTGCTGACGTTATGTATTTTAACGAAGTCGCCACGTTCAACAGACTGCATGATTTACAAGGCAAATGTGTACCTGAATTGATAGACTATGGATGTTTCTTTAATGGTGGTGTAGGGTTGGAAGAACGGTACCAAATGTATAATGAAGGTTCTATTAGCCATGTGTTGGATGGGCCTTATACTATTACAACTAATGTTGGGTCACATAAACCGGATTGCAATAACATCAACCATTATCATGAAGCATTGAATTCTTTGCACCTAATTCATGGTCATTATGTTTGCCATGGTGACGTGAGAATGCAAAATATGCTGGTGCAACCGGATGGGAAAGTCATGTTGATTGATTTTGGTCATTCTCAATCGTTTGACAAGAATTGTGAAAAGGATATGGATGACTTTGAAGTATACAAGTTTCAAGATTTATTGAAATTAAAAAGGTTCTTCCAGCCCGCACTAGATATCCAACCTCAAAAGAACAATTAATCAAATGGAAGAGATTGCTCTTCATTCTTTTTTTTACTAACATTTCAACAATTATTTATTAGTTTTAATTTTTTTTATTTATAAGTACCTCCCTCACAATTTCAACACTTGTGATTCTTTTTTTTATTTTTTTATCTATAGTTTTTTATAACTAAATATAATTAATTATACCATCAAACTGTTACTTTTGCGTCTCTCCATTAATCATTTTTCATCACTCCTTGATAGTATGACAATTGTTTGTAAATAACTTAATTTTTATCTCGCATTATCATTTTTACAAGTCCATCGGGTATATTCTCTAATCCCGGCGGGGTATTATCATCCCCTGAGAGCTTATATCTGATACTGTTTTCCATAATTATTACCATACCAACATATGGAAACCTTTGATTAATGTGTTGATTAATTTGATAAGGGTTGTTTTTTTTAGTATCTTTTGTGGATACATTTTGTCAATCCACCCTATTCTACTTTTAGTATGTTGATGTTTTCAAGACTTTGAATGGGTGTGAAAAAAAAAAAATTTCACTGCTAAGACATTGAAATCACAAAAAAGCTTACCAACGCTTGGCTAACAAGAGCTTAATACTATAAAGTTAGGCAAAACTTTTTGTAGGGGGCCCACTTGTGAATTTTAAGAACCTAAGGTAAAAGCTTATTTCTATTAAGGGTTAGATATTAAAAAGAGATTGTGTGGCTTAAATTCTTTAACGGAAATATTATTTTAAGCTTTTTGGTAATTAGCTTATGAGTTGTATAATAAGCGATAGCCTTTAGGAACGGAGATCTCGAGACACCTCAGGAAAGATGTCAATTGATAAATATATCAATCTTGCCTACAATCGATATAAGCGCCGCGACGGCAATGTAACTGGCCATGTTAAAATGATGATGGTATGGTGCACTACAGCACGTACGTACATACTAAAATAAATAAGCATTGCGGCCCATACATCACGACTGATAAAGCATCAAACTGTATCTGATACATCTGACAACTTAAGCTTACAAGCGTGACATTTAATATCTTAAATGCTTGATGAAAAGTTCCATATGGTGCGCCTATGTATCTGTATCATCTAGCATTGATCACTTACATCTGAGTTGAGCAGAATAAATGTATTAATGCCAATGGAGGCGCACCAGTAACATTTGTCTATGCTTATACGCATGGTGTGCGTTGATAGTGTACTTGACTAAGCATCTTGTATGTTTTGACGTTTTTTTTGTTTTATTGTTGTTTTTTTTTTTATTATTTTCCTGTCACCTAAAAGAATTTATAGATAGATCAGGATTTTTTTAGGAAATTGCAATATTGTTTGAAGTTTAAACATAAAAATTGATTCCAATGCATAAGTCAATTCATAAAATCTAAGTTGCGGTACCAGTTATAAATATATACAGATAAAAGCAACATCCCACCATGAACTACAGAACTTGTTACCAAGGTTATAAGATTTAAAACCGGTTCTAAGACTTATTGTTTGGTTTTATGGGATGGCAGTAGCTGTTGGTATGATAGGTTTCCTAAAGTATCGGAACAAACAAGTGAACGTTCCGCTGCGGCGTGGGGCCGTTGGAGCCTATAACCTTTTTTCTTTTTGGTAATGTCTTTACCCCATTAATTTAAATCGCAGTCTTCGCGATTCTACACCTGATGTCGAGAATCGAACTAAGAATTGATAACAGTCGATTCAAGGCAGGACTGTTTTTTTTTTGTTGCTTCTTCCATGCAAGAGAGACAGAAAATTGGGGTGGCCGTTAGAGACTAAATCGCAAATTAAATTTACTTAACATAGGAGCGTGGCATTTCAGGTCTTTGATGCCGATGTTGCTATCATGGCCTTATTTTATAAGCTTATGTACCACTATTTGGTAAAACGGTAATACCACCAAATACAATCAAATCAGCTGTGCGATCGATCATCGAAAAGATCTGGGTTTTGTGTTTATGACATCAGTTTTTTGTTTTTTTTGTTTTTTAAATCATGAAAGGAAAACACATCCCAAATTTCATTTCAACTTTGCCATTTTTTTTTTGTTATTTGACTTTTTTTTTATTTTTATTTATTGTCAAACATCATATAGATAAATGAATTTATTATAAATACAAGCGGCCATAACGTTTCCAAGCAACTGGTAACAAAAGATCAGGACCGTTGGGACTTGCGTATGGTGAGAGTTTTAGATCTGGTATTTTTTTATAGAAGGCTCCAAAAAACAAATGTTCCAAAAAATATTTATCAAATTTTATTGCCTAGCTATTAATTATAATTGTCTTGGAGAGATTTAAATCAAATAAATTTCAGATCCATATATAGTAGTCAGACATTTTTTGTCCAAAAATTTAGGCTCATTTTAGTTGATTCTCGGTTGTTCTATTCTTCTTGTGAACTTTCCATCAAGCCTACGCCTTCCCATTGTAAAACCTGGCCAACTCGAACTTGATTGGAACTAAACCAAAATGTTTGTTTTTTTTAAAAGTTGGTTCTGAACATTACGCGTTTTATCACCACGATGATGCCTTAATTATTATAATCAACAGCTCGATCGGATTGAACGAATACATAAAAATATGCAATAAAGACGCATAGGTTACCCCATTAGGCGGGGTTTGAGGCAACAAAAAAAAAAAAAAAAAAAGGGGGATATTACTTTATAACGTTATTGTTTTTTATTTAGCTTATAATGCGGGAAAGACTATCCCAGGTCCCACATCATCAATGAGTGAGCCCTACATGCACGAGCCAATCATAGTCATGTATCATCGTTTATGAATGAATTTTTTTTTTTTTTTTTTTTTGGGCTGGAATTTTAAGACGTTATACTATTTTTAAGCCAAACAGGGCGGGGACGCGGGAAACGGGATGTCGTCAACAATAAATCAATTAATAGTGACCTCAATTGTTTAAAGCTGGGATTTTTTGAAAATTTTCAGATTGATCTGAAATGTCTTTTGGTTTCGTTTACTGATTCACAATTGACTAAAAACAAAAACCTGCACCATATCCTAGGATATGTAAGATAAGATCTACGTCCAAAAAAAAAAAAAAAAAAATTTATAACGGTGGCGAAACAAAAGTTTTTGCGCGAGACATGAAAAATTTCAAAACCACTTTTTTTTTATTTTTTATGTCTTGTTTTTTATGCGCCTCAAAGTTTATAGATAAACCTGCAGACCTTATTAGACACCTTTAATTACCCGTATGGCGGGTTATTCCTCGTTGGTATCATCATGTAAAAAAGCATTTCATCTATTTTTTTAAGTGTATCAAAAATAAGTGGGTTTATTTCCCCTGCATTTTATTTTTTTCCAAAACAGTGCACCTATGCACTTGATAGCTCAACGGGCCAAATTCTCACAATTAGAAGATATCGCATGTGCTTCATAAGCAGGAGCAACGCTTTGGCCATTAAAGCTGGGCCAAAAGGCGGAGAGCGAAATCTACAATCATGGACGAATTTTTATTTTTATTTTTTTTATTTTTTATTTTAGTAAAATAATATAATATACGTGTTGAAATGCAAAAAAAAATAAAGAATAGAAATCTCATAAATTTCTTAAGTTTTAGTTATATAAAAAACTAAATTGTCTATAATTCGTAACAAATAATCGTAAGTAAAAAAACATAATGGGTGCAAGATTAATAAAATGTAAAATAATAAATTATTCTTCAACTTTGACCCGTTTGATTGGGCGCAATGGATCTTCTTCATCTTCTTCATGAGGCCGGGTGTCACCAACTTGATGGTCCTTATGTTCTTGATATAGACGAGGGGAAGTGTTAGAGATAGCCAACCCATTAAGTTGTGCTTGATGAGAATGAGGATGGTGAGGGTGTGGGGCGATTGGGTTGACCTTTGGTAATTGATGAGATGGAAGATGGTTATGATGGTGGTGGTGGTGATGATGTTGATTGTCATCTAAATGAGATTGCATGGTTGGCATGGATGAAGTGGTAGTACTGTTTGGTGTATGTGGTAATGAGTCAGTCAAAGGAGTGGTAGTAGCCCCAGCATAATCACTTCCAGTTTCATTATTAATTGATGATCCATTAGAATGTGGTTGAGGTAAAATTTGTGGTGAATGGGTTTGACTAACTTGAGCACTTGATTGTTGCTGTTGTTGTTGTTGTTGAGGATGTGGTAAAGGTAAATGATGATTGTTTAATGCATTGGTGTTTAAAGGATGACCAGGTTGTGGTTGTTGTTGTTGCTGGTGCTGTGATGGTGGTTGAGGTAGATAACTTGGAGTTGGATAAACTGGAGGAATCTGTGGTAAATTATAATGTGGCATTGAATATCGTTGATTAGATTGCATTTGATGATGTTGTTGTGGTACACCACCAGTGTTAATATTTGTAGGCAATTGTCGTTCATAATAATTATTACCAAGTTCTGGGCTTTTTTTATTATTATTTAGATTTGGAGTTGGAGTTTGTGATTGTTGCTGTTGTTGCTGTTGTTCTTTTTTTTTTTCTTCTGCAGCGTTCAAAACACGAGCAGTTTGACTATAATTTGTTGGATGATACAACACACTTTTGATATCATGAACAAATAATGGATACAACAAATCAATAATCTTTTCTTTATTAGCAAAATCCAATGCTCGTTCATAAGGAATCCAAACCCCTTTCAAATGCATAGCACCGGCTTTAACAACATGTCGGTTCTTTTCACCCTTTAAGATCCCATCCCGTCTTCCTCGAGTCATACCGGCAACATTCAATAACTTGGTACCATTAATCATATCATTATCTTCACGTCTTGCAACACAAATACTTCTTGCTTCAACTTGGAAACATAAAGTCGATTCATCCTCCCATAAAGTAGTAGTGACTTTTGGTTTAACACCTGGTGGTGCAACTTGACCGGTTGGGTCTGTAACTATAGTACCACCACTAGTTGGTGGTTGATGATACCCTGCAGCCGGTGGTGGAGGAGGTGGTGGGGCAGTAACTGGTTGTTGTTGTTGAATATATCCATACCCATGGCCATAAGGCATCATATATTGTTGTTGGAATGGTAATTGATGATGCATCGGTGGAGGTGGAGGTGGAGCTTGTTGTGGTGCTTGTTGCGCTGGTTGATACTGTTGATTATATAAATCCATACCATTAGGGTTGGCAGCCGGATTTTGTGTTGGTGGTGGTGGCGGCTGTTGCGGTGGAGGAGTGGAGCTTTGCACTGGTAACAAATGACTTTGATAATACATTTGTGGTGGTTGTTGATAATACATCATTGGTTGGTTTGGATTGTTATTATTATGTTGTTGTTGATTGTTTGGAGTCATTTGTCTTGAAATGTCATTTGAATAATGGTGGTACGGTAGATTTGCAGCATTACCA
This sequence comes from Blastobotrys arbuscula, assembly GCA_030564365.1. Classification (NCBI taxonomy): domain Eukaryota; kingdom Fungi; phylum Ascomycota; class Dipodascomycetes; order Dipodascales; family Trichomonascaceae; genus Blastobotrys; species Blastobotrys arbuscula. The sequence goes on along the minus strand of JAJLUN010000053.1, from coordinate 69,197 downwards.
TTAGTATGAACAGTTGGCGAGTTTGTAGTTGAATGGTGACTAGCAGGATTTGTGGCTACTTGTGGTGGTTGAGGTGTAGATGATGCAGTGTGAGTAGCTGGCGGCGCGGGAGATGCTGATGCTGCTGCTGCATTGGATGGTGGGTATTGAGCAGCTGCAGTAGTTGCGGCAGAGTAAACAGGTTGGTTCATATTCCAATTATTTTTTTTTTCTTTCTTGTGCGTGTGTGTGTGTGTGTGTGTTTATAAACCTTTATTAATTGGAAAAGAATGAAGTATTCGACAACAAATATAACGAATGAAAAAAATTAAAAAAATTTAAAAAATTTAAAAAAAAAGACAAGACCAGAAATCTATAATAAAATAATAATAAAAAAAAAAGGATTTATAAAAAAAGAGAGAAAGATGAAAAGAGTAAATGTGGGAACGGTTATTAATATATATTTCAAAATGGAAAGAGTAAAAAAAAAAAAAAAAATATATCTAAAAGAAAAAAGAAAAAAATTATATAGAAAGCGGGTTTTGATGTTGTACTCTAAAATTGCTAAGCTTGAAAAACAGTTCAAAAATGGTGGTATTACAGTACTATTGGGGGGTTTAAACAGGTTTGGAAAATTTTATACAAGTAGAACAATTGGGCTTGTTACAAGCCGTAGAGAACAAATTATGAAAATAAAAAATAAAATAAAAAATAATTAAATAAAAAATAAACTGTTTAATGCTTATAGATTTTGTGGGTTAAAAAAGAAATGTTTTCATTATGACTACTAGTTTTTTTAACATGGGCCTCCGAATATCTCATTAAAACAGGTTGAGATATCACCAAAAAAAAAAAAAAAAAAAGTCTCCCCTAAACATGTTGATAAAAATAATTCAAATTAATTTTCAAAACCCACTCGCGGGCTCGCAACTTATTGAATTTTGAAAAAAGATTAAGAAAAGAAAAGATGGGATGAAAAAAAAAAAAAAAAAAACCGTTTCAATCGATTAATCCAAAACTCCAATACTGTAGAATAAAAAAAATAAAAAAAGATTTCACGTTCCTGTTGCTCCTCATTTATTTGTATATTTGTACCCATTGAACATGATCGTTGGAATACAACTGAATTAGGTCTCGACATGCCAGAAAATATTCATGCTCACTAGAAGTGAATTTTTTTGTAGAGGAAGCGGCGGCGGCGGCTTCCTGTAAGAACTAGCTGCCTAATATTAACACCTACATATACAGAAACTGACCTGTAATATTATAACCCATGCTTAAAAAATGATAAAGTGCTTATAACTATAATGGGGGGGCGGAAGGAAAAAAAAAAAAAAAAAAAAAAGGTTATCGCAAATTTAAGCGAAATAGAACCCAAAAAGTAACTTAGACTGGCTGGAAATTTTGGCGAGAAGAGCCCAACATTGTTTTTTGTTTTCTTTTTCAACCTTTTTTTTTTATTTTTGTTGAAAAGTGGGTGATGATGATTTTTTTGCTTTTTTGGAGTAGAAAGGTTTTAAGCGTGGGTATAATTCAGTGTTAGCAGTGTTGTAATGCGATAATCTTATTCATCAAAACTGAAAAAGTAATACCAAATGATAATATTTACAACCTCCTCCAACGAAAGATTACGAATGTTAACGAGCCAATTGTCCAGACGGAATAGGGAATAAAACGTAAAAATAAAATATCTAAAAATTAAACTTTAGATAAAGATCTAAACGGTTACAATCTAGGTTATGTAAACTTTTAGATTTGGGAGAAAGACAAAGTTGAACGCTTGAGTAAAAAGTGATGTGTAATATTCCTGTACAGCATAAGAGATAGCGCTTGAAAATTTAAAAATGCGCTTAATACGCAGGAATAACTTAACGGTTTCGTGCGATCGTCGGAACACCGATGCGGTGATTGATCAATTTTTTTTTTTTTTAAGAAAAAGTAAAGCAAAGTCCCCCCCCCCCCTCTCTTTCCTCCTCTCCCAATTGAGTGTGGCTCCGTTAAAATTAAATTATAATACCGTACGTAGGTTCAATCGCGCCCGGCTGGCTGGCAAGCTGGCTAATTTTATTGGGCGCCGCTTCTATTGATGCGTATAAAGTTACTCTTGCCAACGGGACCTCCGAGAGCCTTATACGATTAGTTACTTTTTACGACATAAAAAGAAAGCGCACCAACCTCTTTTATTTTTGTAATTTTATTTTATTTTTTTTTTTTTTTATCTATTGATTATTTTGATAATTTTTAAAATAATTGCCCCGCTTAGCTTGTATATTAAGAAAAGATTATCTTATGGAGTATTTGAGGGTAAATGGTAACTTATGAGCAATATCCGAGGTATTAAGCAATATCTCAATTGAGCATACGCTGTAATCGTGAACATGACAAAAAAAAAAGATGACGAATTGGTTTCAATAAAGGGGGGTATTGGAAAAGAAATAATAGAACATAGAGCTAAGCCAAGCAGGGGAAAAAAAAACAAAAACAAAAACAAAAAAAATCTCACGTGCACTGCTCCACGTTTTTTAAGTTTGTTTATTTTCGCGAGGGGGTAAAAAGCTCGAATACTCAGTTCTCACCATTTATGAATTGAATTGTCATCAACTGTTTGACTTCTTTTTTTGTTTTTTTATAGAAGTTACAAAAAATGTTAAGCTTTTGGATGATACAAGAGTTTAAAGTTTATAGCTAAGATAGAGTTCAAGTAACAAGAGACAAACCCATTTTTATTATGATTTGTTTACTAAATTGTAATAGGAACATTCAAATCCGGAGGTTCGTTAATACAATAGTAACAGAATCAAGCGCATCTAAAATACTTCTTAAACAATGCGAAAGCTGAATAGAATAATTCATAGATTAAAAAACTTTAAACTATATTATACTATTATTTCATGTTAACCCGGTGTCAGTATGGTCAATGCTTTTTCAGTTTCTAATTCCGGTGTTTCTAAAGTGAGGTTGTTGTTTTTTTTTCCTTCAATTTTTAGCGGATTTCTTGGGATTGTTGCTATTTTTTTGAGTATATATATACCCGATTACTTATACACTACATGATGTAAGATGAGTAATTTGAATGAGGAATATAAACATCCGAGTTTAGAAAATATATCGCGATTGGGTGACGGTTTTGGTCATCATGGTTCAGAACCGGTACATTGACCAAAAAGCTTTTTAACTACGCAGATTTGCGGATTCATGATACTAAAGCCTTTTTTTTTTTTATGAAGGACGTCTCTTATTGCATTACGCACGACCCTGCACTTTATTATTATTTAAATTGTCGCTTCTTTTAATCCTCGAAATCACTTATACCATATGCTATTACAAACGTATATTGTAATCGAGATTAAACCTCGAAAAAAAAAAAAAAATTTAAATTGTATCGCGTTCCTGGTTAAGGTATAAAACCTAAAGCAGCTACTCTACGTACGCGAAAAACACAATTCCTGCAGTGCGTTCGTTTACTTCGAGCTACAATATAACTTGTACTAAGCTTATATAATACAGACTTCTGGTTGTGGTGCTATATCCGGTTAGTTTTATCTCATGACAAACCCCTTTGATATCCATCAGCATGCTTTAAAAATAAACAATTCGTCGCATAAGATCTCGAGACAAATAGACAGACTGATCGATTGATTGTTAACGTTCAGACCTTACACGCTATATGCATGAAACTTTACATACCGCACATTTGCACGTCTATCGGCACAGAGATTGAGCTCTGGAACGATAACCACGTTTAAATTTTCAAGTGCTTTTATTGAAAACTTAACTGCATTTACCCTGCTGAAAGAAAGAAAGAAAAAAAAAATTTTACTTCTCGCAGGACCTCATTGCATTGACAACGCAGTCTGTCGACCTGTACGTGGTGCCCCTCAAAAACCAAACCGACACGATATTGATCCTCAAAACCTCAACTGGCCAGTTTAATGAAAAATAAAATTCCGCCGTGTTACGAAATGGCTCAATGAGTTTTTAGCTTAATAATAACGTCCGCAGTCTCAACTGCAGGTGTAACAATTCCGTTAATAAGTTATATTAATATTATATACATTATGAGCATAAGGCGCAGATACGCACAACTAGTCTTATGTAGTATCAAGTTACAATAAAGCTAACCGCAGCTTCAACTGTCAACTCTGATTGGCTGCATTTAATGGACGTATGAAATCTGTGAATTTCTGCGAGTTACCTACACTAACGCGCAAAAATTGTAAGCATGTAATCAGGTTTGAAATTGCAAAACGTTTGCATGAAAATGCACTACCCTAATAAGAAATAAAAACTATTACATGATCAACTAAGTAGAGATTTTGTAAACAACTGATCAATTGTTAAATCAACTTACTTAACCGGTGCCCGAAATGTAATATTTTACTCTGTGGGTGATTGACCCCTCCCTCAATCGCTCAATGTCAACCACACACACACACACACGCACATTGAGTATTCCAAAAAAGCAATAGGGCCGTTTAATTAAATTCATTGTCAGCACCTACAAATTAAATCTTTTGAGGCTTTCGGATCTAAAAAAAAATTTAAATGAGCTCCCCAGCCCCTTGCAGTGAAAAACTTCAAACCTCTATAATACGGCCTTTTTTTTTTTTTTTTTTTTTTCACAATCTCACGCTTTTACCCAGAATTAGTTTAAACTGTGTTGTAGCTTATGTACGGCTTTTTCGCAGCATATCAATCAATTAACATAACGGTATATGGCTTTGTTCAAAGTTCATTTTGATACCAAAAAATAATTGTAATTTATTTTATATAAAATATGTCATAATGTTCATTTTCTATCGAGCATTTCTTGCCCCACCGCCCTGTTTCCACAACCATAAAGCCTCTACGGCATAGCTTCGAATATTTAAATTTGTGGTATAATTCTCATCACTTGCTTCATACAAATTATCCATCACTTTCGCATAATCAACGACCCTCATCAACTCAGGCCCAATCTCTTTCCCAAACTGGCCCTTACCCAATTTGTACAGAATACGTCCCAAAGTCTGAATTGCAATGCATCGTTGAGATGCAACACTACTTCGAGACAAATGTGCCAGTTCTGCAACTGTGTAGCCCGCTGCATGAGGTGCGTCTCCGTGGTGATGGAGCCCCAAAAAAGGATTGATCTGCATTGATTGTCTGGGGCTCAAAAGACTCCCCGTGAAATCAAAGCGCAGCTCGGATGCACTCAATGCTTCTTGATCCGGATTATACGTTGATTGTTCAATATCTTCTTCGCTCACTGGTTTCATCCATTGTAATTTTTCTGGTTCACTTTCTAAATTTGGGAAATACTTTTGGTGTAATTTAGTGTTGAAATCGGGATCATTGATGTCAAGTTCGGTTGTTGGGTATTGATTGGTAAAGTGCACTTTTGTTGATTCAGTATTTTTTTCAACAGGTGATGGTTCTTCTGAGTCAGATGAAGGGATGGTGGGATCAGGGATACAAGGGCTTTCCGTATTATCATTGGTACCATCATACATCATTTTATCGGGTTCATCCGATGGAGCTGATGCTTTGAAATCTGGTTCAAAGGATGACGATGATTTTACTCCAAGTGCTTGATCAACTTGTTTATCATCCAATGGTTCATCTTGTTCTCGTAATTCGGCACGCCGTAATAACGATGTCAATACATTTGCATCCATAGACCCCATTAACTCTTCTCGTGTCTGTTCAAATTCATCTGTGGTCATTGACGCAAGTTTCTGGATATTTTCCAAATGAATCTGTTCGCTATTCGAGAGTGGTGTATCCTGCGGCTTCTTTGGTTGAGACTGTGATCGTGAAGGTTCTGACTTTTGTTCTTGTTGCCGCCTCTGTTTCCATCGACTAACTTTTTTAGGCTTGTGTTCAAAAGCTGATGGAGGTTTAGGTGGTGCAATATCTGAAGCAGATACTTCTTTTTCTACAATATCTCCTATCATATTCATTTTTGTTGATTTATATCTGTGTGGTGATAAATTTATTCCCTTAAATTGATTTCTTATTTTTTGGTTTTTAGTGTTGAAATTTTTAACAGTGTTTGGGAGGTTGCGATTAGTAAGCACAGAATGAAAAAAAAAAAAAAAAAATCTTACCGCCGTAGCTAAAATACAATAATAACAAATATAACAGGATCAACTAGTTCGAAATCTTTGTAGTAATTTTTTTTTGGTATGTAGTTTTAAATCTTCAAGAATCAAGTAGGCGCCAAATTAACAGACGCCAAAAAAATTTGCTGAGTATTAAGACGTTGATAACATACTAAAGGCGCGTGACGCGATATAACTCAAGCCGTGACGGTAAAAAAACACAAATGAATGGGGGAAGGAAATGATCAAGGCGCGATAAGGAATAAGGAATAAAGAGGCCCCTCTAGTATAAACAGAAAGAGTCAAGAGCCCTTAACAACTCAAATAGTCTAGTTAGTATTTTTACACAGGTACATGAGGATTACTTTTTGGCTAAGGTATCTAGCTGTGATTATGACGGTTTTGGGGCCACCATTTCAGATGTTGAAATTATTTTGCACCAACGGTATAATTACGGTAACGTATAACTTATTCCAGATGAAGTGAAAGCTGAATTGTGTAATTAAATTTTTTTTTCTCAGAATTCCAACTATTTTGGGTTTTTTTTTTTTTTTTATCTCTTCTTTATTATTATTTACTTAATACATATACTAAAAAATATCTCTTTATTCTTTGGGTTTTTTTTTTTTTTCAATTTCCATAATATATTAAAATACTATATCTTTATTACAATAGTGATTGGGTCATTTTTAACGTTTTCCAGCAAATAAATATGACCAAAGAGAAACAACTCTTCATCAATACAACTAGCGATTTTAGCTCAGTTGGGAGAGCGTCAGACTGAAGATCTGAAGGTCCTGTGTTCGATCCACAGAAGTCGCACTAGCATTGGTTAGCTGATTCAGTTAACCAGTCTCTTTTTTGTTTTTAATATCCATTTCTATAAATTAGCCCTCCCCCGCCGTTAAGTCGTCTGAATTACAGTAAGTTGCTAGAAATCAACACATAGAACCTTCCAATGTTAAAAAATCTGGCCCCTAAAACATAGTGCAAGTTCCCCATGACAACCTGGTGTCCAAAATACTGGACACCATGGTAATGTTACGACATGTCTTTAAGTGTACCTTATCTTCAAGTGTTCATGCGGCGCTGAAACATTTGTGGTGCGGCTGGAAATCATCATCTTTTCTTGATATATATTACTCCCAACACAGCGGAACCGTGGAACGCTGCAGTAAAGAGCCACCGCTTAAATTTTCAAAGCGGGTTCAACAACAGAGTTTTAGACACTGCGGTATTGTCAGATTTTAATCACACAATACGTTAACGGCCTTACTTCACGGTCCGATATTCAAGGTCTTGATGTAAGAATAAAAGAGAATCCGTTCTCAGCTAAATAAGCTATTACGGTTGTGTTGTTCTTTTATCAAGTTTGAAAAGCTCATGATTCTTACGTGGGGATACAACTTTGTCAATTTGTTTGAAACATCTTACCTAATGCATGAAAAAGAAAAATGCCCCTCTTTTGCAACTTTAATTGGTGCAAGTTTATGAGCGGCAATAATCATAATAATAAATTAAAAAACTGGTTGGTGCGGTGAAGTAATATTTCGAAACATGCATGCATACATATAATACCGTGCATGGACCTTTTTGAATTTGTTTTTCTTCACAAAAGAAAATGATCGCCATCATTCATTCAAAGGTCTTATTGATCAACGACCCTTCGAATTTCAGTTCAGAAAGAAAAAAAAGAAAAAGAAAAAAAATTCTTTTTAAACTCAAAACGAAAATGTCGTATACCGAATTTGTTTGTTCCTTAGCTCAAGTTTGGACCTATATTCGTAATCCCTCATAATTGTTTTAGGGTTCTTTGATGAAGATTGATCGGCTTTGAAAAAATTGAATAAGTCCACAAATTCAACCGATGGGTCTAAACAAAAGCGCCGTGTTCGGCACTTGATTGTTTGTGGTATAACTGTATATAGGGATACGGCAACATGTTAAACCTATGATTTGCAGATTCAACTAGGGTACTTAGTACCACATTTGTGAATTAATTACTGTACGTCAAGCTCCCCAAGTACTAAAATTAACTCGATCAAAACTTCCATCCTTCAACTGACAGTAGCAAGATTTAAGATATTTTAGATTAGATTTAACCTTACTTGCGATGAATCGATTGTATTTTTTCACCCTACATTATGCTATGCTAGTTTATGTACCATAACCTCACATGTATAGTGCTTAAAAAGTGCACAACGTTCAGTGCCAAAATCGTATTCTTCTCTCGACTAACCACCATATATGTGTATGCCATATGCTACGATCAGTACATCGAGATTAGAATTATTTTACCTCAACAATGTGAAAGCAACATTTCACATTCTGGCAAGCTTGTACACCTTGGATATCCTAATCCAATGAACGAATCCGGATTTGGTATGGCTCATGCTTATTAAGCAATGATGACAGATAACTTTTTAATCAAACATATATTTAAACTCAGGAGAGCATGGAGATAGCGTCGCAATCCCATATTGACATTTTCGCGTTATCCTCAACGGCGGATCCTTATGAATGATAAAGAGCGGGGGTTTCACTTGATAGTTTTGGTAAGCAAACCAATGGTTTGAAAGCTTATCATTTCTTTGCGGTAAAAAGTCCTACCAATCAGCCCTTAAGCCTTTAATAAATTCTAATTAGTCTATAGCTTAGTCTTATTTTTTTTTTTTTTTTTTCAATAAGTTAATGCTGCGCCCTTCATGCATATCAAAGAATAAATTTATCTGCAAGTCTCATATATGATGCATAATAACTTCTCATACCGGCCCATGCGCATGGAGGAAAGGGTAATTGTGACGGATTTTATATAATATTAAAAAAAATATCATGCATTTGCAAACTTGCCCGTTAATTGTTGTACAAGAATATTGGAATCATGAAGCAGTTGTGGTTTCTTTTGCGAGTTTCCCACAAACAAAACAGAAAAGAAAAAAATAATATCACGACGATCCCCTACATGGTTTTTGTTTTAGTTATCTCAGTTGGGTTATAAGTGCTTTAAAACATTTATGCCTGTCTTGAAAAAAAAGCTCAATTGGCTTATTCGACGTGTTTGGCGAAATTTAGCCGAAAAAAATAAATAAATAAACAAATTTGGGATGGGGCTAAAATAAGTCTCCTGAGCTTGTGACCAAGAATAGCTTTATGGGTTGTCAATCAATAAATATTAATTAACAATTCGTGGCTCAATTGTTTTTTGAACTTTCACTTTTTTTACGGGGTGGTGGGTTATTCATCAATACGATGTTCCGTAAATATAATGAAATAGTGGAGTATTTCACTTCGGCTAATTGATAATGAACGTGCTGTTTATAAAAAAAAATAAAAAAAAAATTTGGTATTACGGATGTTTGGTCGTAAAATAAAATAAAAATAAAAACCAATTTTGTGACCAAAGGGAATAATGCTGGACCATCATTGAACTTTAGATCATCATCAACATAATTAAGCTTAAGTGACGAAAGCCTTAAGTAGGCTTGCTGTGAGCTTATACAGTTAAGAAATGCCTTGATCGGTTGCGTACGTAGATGTATGCACTTTTCAATTTTAGTTGCTTTTGAGAAAAGATAAGTTTAAGTCAAGTACTTTAACAACTCTTGAGTAGATATTTTTATAGACAGTAAATGAGATTATACCTTAATGAACAGATTAAAATCTGGACAGAGATTTTAGGAATTATATTCAAAATGTAATTTTGTTCACTTATAGCAATGATTGAATAAATGTTCAAACATGATAGCGACTAAGCAATGAGTGTAACATAACGTATGTTTAAAGCCGGTATTTGCAATGACAAGATTCCTAATCGGGGGATTGTGAAAGTGGGTCAATTGAACTTTCAAACGGAGTTTGAAACTATAATAATATCTCAATAATGTTCCAAAATGTTCAACTACATTAATTGAAGAAATAAAAATAAGGCGGGTTAAGCTCAGCGTCCAAAAGTAGAATAACCGGTGTCAATCTGTAACCATTGAAACAATGTTCATATAGTTGTTCTTTTTTTTTTTTTTTTTTCAATAGACTGCTACCGATAAAGCCTTATTCACATATCGAGCTGCCTATTACCGAGTGGCATATATAAATGTATAAAGGGTGCAGCCATGCGATGTATCGATGGTGTGGTTTACATGACACGAATATGTCTGATAGGAGCTTAGCAACGTACGCAACTGGTAAGTTAAGCTTATACCCTGAATGCTTATATATAGGGCATTGCAAGCCTAAATTTCACACTGTATCCACCGATATGGACGTACGACCTAACGCCCACTTTTTACGCCTGGATTGTGATATTCTACCTCTTAAATATAGGGGTGTGTATATATGTCAGATAGTAGGCTTATAAGCTTAGTTGATAATTCAAACCTCCTTATAATATAAGTTATCCCGTATTGGTATAAATAAAGTGTATGCCGTCGCAAAATTATTTTTTTAAAAGTTATTATAGCCTATATAATGGGATAAGTCAAACTTATTCACCAATACTGTTTCTTTCCTTTCAAATAATAATTAGATATTTAAGTGATTATGATCGCTCGTGCCGTTGAAAATCTCGAAAATAATTTACTATGCCACCATTCAATATTGTGAAAATATTTTATCCCATATAATAATCCTCAATAATTAAGCGATCGATCGATCGAGAGAATCTTCTTATTACAATCCGGTCTTTTCCTTTATTGTGTAAGAATTATTGATTCTCAAACCTCCTCTTAAGTCTGATAAATTAATTTGAGATCTTCAGAAGTGACGTTGGTATCTAAACCTTTTGATCATGCCGTAGCGCTAGTAGAATTATTAAAAAAAAAAAAAAAGCACTGTGTGTACTATGATTTTTTGAGATTGAAAATCGCCAAGTGGCTGGACTTGACTCGGTTTGGCGGTAAAATAAGAACCTCATGACTTTATAATTGTTAACGGCACAATCATGATCCAATTTTACGGTTTTATACCAAAAAAAAAAACTTAAAAAAAAAATGAGGGACTGTTGCGGTTTTAATTACTCAGAATGATATTTTATCGGTAAAATGTCATGAAGATATAAAATCAAATTTATTTAAATTTATTCCATATTACATGACTTAACATGATATGCTGGTGTATATAAAATATAGGGAACTGATCGCAAATAAGCTATGAAAATCCATCATAAACTCGCATGATACATTGTACCTTAAGCTTATAGTAATGTCCACCGCTGCATACATGCACTCATACATAAAGTGAAAACGGTTATATTATTATGCGCTGACAAAGACTTAACATCCTTAATGTATTGGGTCGGTGATCAATGGTTATGTGAATTAGCAGCTCAAGATCGAGAAATATTGAAGGGTTATCATTGTTGAGTTAAGTTGTTCGGGCCCTTACATAACTTACGTGTAATATGCCGTCTAAGCGTTACATCTTATGAAGTTTTTGATCGATCTTTGTATCTCCAGCACTTTTGGTTCAAATACGTAGTAATAAAACCAGCATTATGCTGCGTAGCGGTTTTATTTACGCAATATAATAAACTCATACAATCAGGTACTTCTATCGTACATGATTCATTAACGATAAGATAAGAGTTATAAGATCTAAGTAAGAATCAAAAAAAAACTGTATGTCTTAATCAAAACCCCCCCC
>JAJLUN010000053.1:21962-57398 GCA_030564365.1 Blastobotrys arbuscula | reverse complement strand
AGCGCCATTATGCAGCACGAATCGTTCTTCATAAAACTTGCAGCGTAAAATTGCAGCACACTGCACCACACCACACTACACCACAGCTATAAGCAGCAGCTTAGCCGCAATTGAAAACCTTAAAACGCTCCAGCATGACCAAATCTTATCAAACGCCGATATCACTGTATTTACAATTACTTTTTGAAGTATAGAGACTGGGTGTAGAGTAGTAGCGTTGTTAAAAAAAATTAGTTAATTACAAGCTTTTTAATGATCTACACTTTTCAACATCAACTTTTTTGTTTTATCATCATAACATTGAACCTGTTGCGGCGCTAAATCTTTATGAAATACTCACAGAAACAAACTTATTTTAGCAATTGGAACAGAAAATATATGCATTTGGATCCAGTACCACCACATTTGGTATCTAAATCGATCCTGGCTCAAGCGTTCAAGTCGGTTGTATTATCATGGGATGGCACTCAAGAAACGTTTGAAGAATACAAACAGTCAGTCGAGTCCTTTGTAGCTAGAAATTATCAAATACTATGTACTGATGATGTTGTGGAGCTTATAAACAGCACAATTCCAGAAAAATATCGATCTTGTGAATTTACTAATTACGAGGAGATCTTGGCATCTATCACCAACCAGATTAATTCACCAAGTTGTTTAAAGACTAGAAATAACTTTAACAATTTGAAACCAATCGGATTGGACCCATTTTCTCCTGATTTGGTTCGAGAAAGTTTATCTAAGCATCATTCAATTTTTTTCAAGACATTGTTATTAGATTTACAAGGGGTTATGAGCTTAAAAAAATTCTTACCTTTACATATCAATTATGATGTTGGTGAACGATTATGGGATTATAAAAAACCAATAACTTATAACTTTGTTCGAGATTTGGCGCTTAATTTGTTGAAAAATGAACCTCAAGAGAAGTTAAATGGTTGCGGTCCGGGTGATAAAGATAAGGTAGCAAGTATTAGTACGTCTCTATTGATATCACCAGCACCAGCTTCATCAAAGGCTACAGGGTATTCAGGTAGAAAAGAGTTTACATTGTTACCTCATAATCCTCCATACTACGGGTTTAATATGCCCAAGCACCGGGATAATGAACCCAGATCATGTTTTGAAAACCGAAAGCGTCAATTGATCGAATCTCGAGAGCGGAGGGGGTACTGTGGGTATTGCATGGCTACTGATCATTCTTATTTTGGTTGTTTTTATAGAAAAAACAATATCCAACATTGTTACTTGGATGATAAAAAGAACAAAGTTGGTGACAGGAAGCGAGGTAGAAGGGACCTTTATGATGAAAACTTTGTTGTCAATAAACGATCAAAAGTTATGGATTACTGATCGAAAAGAAGCTTTACCACATTTTTGGTAGCGGCCCCTTGCTATAAGTATATATACAATCAAATCAAATATTTTTACGAATAGTAATATTTCATTGAAGAAACGAAAATAAAAAATAAAATCTCCTATAAAATACAAATGGTTATAAATAATTGTAGTCCCTTTTTCTGGTTTAACGAGAGCATGGTTTGTTAGATTGATAGTTAAATTTTAGTTGGTGGGCCGAGATTTGTTGGAATGTTTCAAGAATCGAACAATGTAGCTAACGACTCGACGCACTAGTTGAATGTTCATTTGCATTTTTAATAATAATGATCAAGAATCGAAAATATGGTAGAAAAAGTTATAAAGTCAAGTCCAAATATGAGAAATAAAATAAAAGAATAAAAGAATTAAAAAAACCGTTCCAAAAAAGAGGTGCATTAGTTCATAATGTTTCCCGGCCAGCAGGAAAGAAATCCAAAACTAACCGACCCTTTGTTGGAAAAAGAGAATCCAATAATAAAAGAATGATACGGGCGTGTTTCACACCCTTGTTTTGGATCACTATACCCGTAACCAGACGAGTAGTTTGCGATCTAATAATCTTTTTTTTTTTTCAAAATAATAAAATCGACGCTCTCTATTTATACCTTTTTAGTTCCAATTTCATTAAATATTTTAAGATTTCAAGAAAGTAGTATATCAATTGGTACAAACAACTTGAATATTAAACTATGTATTTAGCTTTTGTAAACTTTTTGTCTAATGTCTTAATTTCGCTTAGTAAAAGGTTATACCTGATAGCCCACTATAGACTTGCGTGCGGCGCGCGCCACACAGTGCTTTTTTTTTTTTTTTTTTTTTTTTTTTTTTTCCCAACCACAACTTATCTATAAATTTTTAAAAATTTAAAACATCACACAAAATTAATTAATCACTAAATAAAAAATAAAATGGAGAAAGATGATCAGATTCCAGCCGTCTGTGAGAAATGTTTAGGCGACAATCCATACCTTCGAATGGTCAGAGAGCAAGGAGGCGAACAGTGTCATATGTGTCAACGGCCTTATACGATTTTTAGATGGGTTCCTAAACGTGGAATGCCATGGTCAAAAACTTCGATTTGTAAAAACTGTGCTAGAGTTAAAAATTGCTGTCAAAGCTGTATGCTCGATTTAAGTTATGGACTGCCCATTGCTATAAGGGATGAAGCGTTAAAAATGGTCGGGGATTCGATTAGTAAGACAGCTATTGAAGGTTCAACGGATAGAACAAGGTTATATGCTGTAGCTCAGAAAGAAGAAGAAGCAAAGTCAGAGCAACATGATGATATTAATGAAAGAGCAAGAAGTTTGTTGAAACGGCTAGCAGACGCAAGTTCCAAAGAAAGTAAAAAAGGTAAAGATAAGAACGATGAGGAAGATAATAAAACTATTGGCCATGGTGCACAGAGCATTGCTGCGAAATTACCATTTAATAGTACTTTGAAAGAAAGACCAAAAGATGAATCATTATCTTCATTTTTTATCTATGGAGTTGATGAAGATTTATCAGAAAATGATATCAGAGAATATTTTGCAAATCATGGTGATATTAAATCGATGCAAATTGTTCATCGAGCTAAATGTGGGTTTATTATTTATCAAACTAGAAAAGATGCAGATAATGCAGCAGATGCCATCATTGAACAAACTCAAAGGACAGGTGGTAATATAATCATTAAAGGTTGTAAAATGAAATTAGCATGGGGAAAACCACGGTCATTAGGAGCAAGTCTATCAGATCAATCACAAATTGCATCTTTAGTTCGTAAAGCAATGAAGGGGAAAGTCAAGCTAAAGAAAAAATCGAATTCTAAAAATAAGCAAATCTCTACTCAAGCTGAAACGTCTAATTCTATTTCTAATAATACACAAACTACTGCATTTGAATTATAAAAATTTTTAAGCATAGAAATCATCATATTCTTCTTCACTGTCTTCTTCAACGACAATCTCTTTCTTGGCAGATAAATCTTTTCTACACATTGGACAAGTTTTGTTGCATTTCAGCCAAGGGCCAATACATTCCAAATCAAAATGATGTTTTGGGTTACATGGTAGCGTCACGACCAATGGATATTTGTCTTCTAAATAATTACCTGTACAAATAGCACAGAAATCATCTATTTTCAATTTCTTTTTATCAACTCTATCCAATGAATCGATATACGTCTGCGACATTCCTTCTTTAATACTTTTGTCAGAATTTTGTAACTGATCAACAAGTTGTTGTGCTAGTGGCGAATCTTGAAACTGTCGTAAAGCCTGCTGCAACGACGCTAGTGTTTCAGTGCCGCCGGTACTACTTGCAGCTGTATCTAGAGAGAAAAAGTCGGCCATTTGCTGGGCTAGCGTGGCATGATTCCGCCCACTATTATTGTTATAATTACTGTTTGGTTGCTGTATATTATGTTCGTCAAAGTAGTTCATATTTTAATACCTGTAATTAAAGACACTATTCTTTTTTTATTTTATTTTTGGTGATGTGAAAACGTCTGATAGAATTGGGAATATCAACTCATTATCCCGCGCACGCGTTGGGATCTTAATTAATCTGTACCTGCCCAAGATGTCCTGTGATGATAGATTTTGCGGATTTACGATCATTACATTAATTCCACAACACTGTTAGCAAACAAATTCTGATTGCTAAACTTGGAACGTACATTTTCAAGCTACTTGAAAATTCTAAAATAAAGGCATTGAAGAGTCCCAATTTGGATAAAATGCAATGCACGTTAAGCATAAAACACTAATGCAACTGATTTTATCGTTACAGCTGAAGAACGAGACTTTTTTGAATTTTAGATCAATATTATTTCGTGATATCGATCCTTTGCATACTGCCAATAATGGTTAATACGAGTTTATTTGTGGTTGCCAATAGCTGCAATTGTTCATAATCATAAAACAATAGGATTATCATACTTTTCGAGATAAGGGTGTTTATCGCGGTGGCTGTGCGGCGCGGAGAAAGTAAAATTAATAAAGCTCGTTTATCTAGGGGTACAGCTTAACCACAAACGGTGTTCCAAGCTATCGGCATCGGTTCTACAATGAACCTCATCGCGATTTGAGGTTATCGACATTATCGATTTGAGGCTGAAACTTCATAGACCGAAAACCTGCAGAAGCGTACCAATGCATAGACGATGTTGAGTTATATATTTTAAGCCCGCGTATTATGGGCTCTAAATTTTTTTGTTTTTTTGTTTTTTCCTTGCACAAGGAAAAACAAAAATGGGAGCGGTTATAATTAGGTGATTGTAAAAAAAAAGAGGAGGTGTCTAATGGATACGACACTTTTTTTTTGTTTCTGTACTATTTTATTTCTAACGCAACTATACATATATTGAATCAACACTAAAAAGAAAAACAAAACAAACCTCGATACGCTGAACCCCGTCTTTATTTTTCCTAAGCAAAACGAGATTCTAAGCATCATATACGAACAAATATACGCAACGTGTACATACAGTCCCACACACACCCACCAATTGTAACTTGTTTAACTTGACCTTTTCAGACCAATATAAATCTAGAATGAAAAAAAGAAAAGAAAAGCCGATGGAAAATAAATATAAAAGGTTAGCAAGATCCGCTAATAATAATAGTAATAATCTCTCTTCTTCTAGAAGCCCTCATCATCACCATCAACATCGATATCGACATAATTCATCTCCATCAAACAATCTGCCATCAATAATGAGTGTTTTATATCAAGCTCCTACTCCTACCGGGACAAGCTTCTTGCTTAACATGTTACAACCTGGAAATACACCAACAAATAGTACTTTTAATAATAACGCTACTATTGGTACTTCCGATACTGTTAATGGCTGTAAAAGTTATTGCACAGCTCCATTCACTTCTGATAGTGGGTATACGTTATTTGAAGTTATTGATAATTTGAATGAGAGTCTTTATAACAATAGCAAACCTCCATTCCCTTCTTCGCCTTCTTCACCATTTAACTATGCTCTTTTCTCTCCTTTGTTGTCAAAGTTCCCAAAAAGCTCTAATATACTACAAAACCAATATCCTCAGAATCCCACTTATCCAAATGTACCTGTACAGCCAATTGAACATCAAAATCGAATGCTCTCACCTGAAAATACAATTCAAACTTCTAATAATAATACTACTATAACTATTCAGAGTTTACCACCTCAGAATACAACAGCAGATTTATCACCTCAAAATACAGTATTAGCTCATCAAACTTCTCAGCCAGCAGCTAAACAGATGATGCAAACACCTCAACAGTTGTTCTCAGCTTCTAATAACAGTTCCCCTCCTTCACAGCATCAATACCACCGTGACTTTAGCAATACAGATGTTGGTAATTTGGGTCAAGTTTTATACAAACTGCGAACTGAATCGCCAATGCAATACAATAGGGTTTTATCTATTGCTAATGAACGAACATACCATTATCAACAACAACAACAACAACAGCAGCAGCAGCGTGCACCAACCACCTCTCAGCCGAAGCCACATCCATTGACAATCGATACTACTCAAAGTAATCGAATCCATCACCATAATATACAGCCAATTCAAAACTCCATTTCATCTCATAATGACCCAAATCTCCAGCATCTCCAACAATTGAGCTACATACCACAATATAATGAGCAATATCTTGAGCATGTTGTGCATTCCAACAGCATTGAGTTCCCGCCTGAACCAGCAGATTCCAAGAAAAAGCGTCCATTAAGTATAGGTGCAGCTCCTCCAATGCGAAAACGAGCAAGCACAAGCAACCTGAGGAGTGGTAAAAAGAGTGCCAATTTCCCAAAAGTTGATCCAGATGTTGTTGTCAGTCATTTATCAACAATTAAATTGTCATTGGGTACATTTTTTTTAACCGAACATGAAGCTAGATTCTATGCTTGGGCATACTGTCAATTCAGTTTGAACAAATGTCATGAAGTCACTACTTATGGAGAATTGGCAGCATTTAGATGTTATGATACTATTTGTGGGTTTAAAATAAACTTTCAACAAACAAAACAAACCAAAAATATGCCATTAACATGCTGGAGGTTGGTAGAACTAGTGCCCCACTGCGAGAATTGCACTGCAGGCCAGGCACCAACTATGGACCAAGCTAATCGATTGTTTAGTAGAAAGACACATAAATATTTGTGCCAATATTTACCTCTTGACATGCCTAGAAAAGGGAAAAGTGAAGTTTGTGGGCAGGTGTTAAGTAAAGCTTACCCCGCACGAACAAGTGAAACTAACAAAAATAAAACTTGGAACTTGATGGTGGATGAGTATGAAAAAACCCCATCAAGTTTGGAAACGTTGTTTTGCTATTTACATGCTAATGCCAAATATGATGATGATATCCAAACGTTTTAGTTAAGATTACTTTTTTTTTTTAGAAATTTTAAATAGTTATGGTTTGATGAATAATTTATTGAGTGTTGATTGTTTTTTTTTTTAACGAAAATTGTAACCCTTGTCGGTAAAAAGTTTTTTTTTTTTTAATTAATATTTCCAGTAATTGAATTATTACGTATTTTTGTGGCGTTTAACTAGGAAAGTTGACAATTTAACATATATTCATTACCAAATTTTAAAAACTACACAAATCACGCTTATATTGTTTACTAGGGATTATTCTCATCCAGGTAATAACATCTAATATATAATAAGATGGAGCAGCCTTACGACTTTGACGAAGAATTAAACAATTTACTTCGAACCTGTATAGATTCTAGTGTTACTAGTGTTACTAGTAATAACAACTATAATCATCAGCCACCGCTAAACGCCGAAACTTCCAACCCCTACAACTTTAATGTTCCTATATTGCTCGACAACCAAAGTAATCAGCATAATGTAACTGATCAACGAGATGGAACTGCTCAAGTGGAAATTAGTGATAGTTATGATATTATCAAAGTATCATCTTCTGTATTTCTCGCAGCCAAACAATTACAAGCTATCAAGGTTACTCGACCAGATGATTGGAATAAGATTATTAGTTTAATGTATTGTACTTATGATTCCTTGATTGCTACTCCCACATTGCCAAATTTATCTAATGTACCTTCGTCAACAGTATCGCCGATAGATAGGTATAACACCCGAGATGAAACACCAGGTAGTATTGTTGATACACCCGATTCATCAACGTATTCAATAATTTCGCAGAGACCAATTCAACTGAAAAGACCAATTGAAAAATTGAGTTGTCATGATAAGAGAGGTTACGAATCAGTTATACCCAACCCCAAACGTCAAGCATTGCCAGCTAAAACAGCAGGTTCGCATATATCGTCGGTGTTTAATACGACTTTTAATACCGATTTCAACTTAGCCAATACTTTTAGTCAATCTAATGCCAAGATTGACAAACAAAAGCCCTCAAGAGCCAGTAAACTGGGTAAAAAATTAGCTCATAGATTATCCAAAATGGAGTTTTCCAAGGGATTGATGTTTTTAACTGCCTACCAAGCAAGGTTCCATATTTACTGTTTTGCCCAGGAAGAATACAATTCTGGATTAGGAATCTTACACAACATGCGCTATATCCATGTTAAATGTCTAGTTTCAACCTGCCAATTCAATTGTAAAATCGATTATCATGTTATGGAACAAGTATGGGTGGTTAACCAATTGACTGAACATACATGTAAAAATAAAGAAATGGCAAATGAAGATTATACTATGCTCGATTTCCCTAAAAACCGGTTAAACAAGAATTTAACCAAGCAAATATTCTACCATATTCCGCCGACTTTAATTTTTGAAGAAAAATTAAAGACCAGTATAGACTTCTTTTCTGTCTCCAATAAAGAAGGCAAGTCAAAAAATAGAAACCCGTACCAAAGGCCAGCAGCTCTGTTGTCGTTGAAAGAATTTGAGTTTGGAAATGAGAATGCACAACCAATAGCATCACTAATAGCATACTTGCGGATCTTATGTGGTGACACTCTAGCGTTCAGATTCTGTTCTTGATAATTAAATAATTAAAGTAAATTCAAAAACCTGTATTTGTTTTTAAAAAAAAATTAAGGGTCTACGTGCGGCTTGTCTATTTTGAATGTTTAAATCAGCTTTACGAATTTGAATGTTTTGTCTTTGATTCTACGCACGAGCCCGATTAACTCACCCCAACTCCATTACATGTAATAGCGTCGCTGGAGTGCACAGACTGCTAATCAACAGTTTCAACCCAAGTTCTAACCATAGTAAGAAAAATCTTCCATAGTCATTGTATTAGCTTCGTCAAAATTATATCAATAATCTGCTTAATAAATTTACAACTTCATCATAGCTATCAAGTTTATTTTACCTGAAAAATTGCGACCCCAAAAAAAAAAAAAAAAAAATCCAGCTACGCATTTTAAAGACCCGGGACGGCAGTTAGCAACGGCAATACTATAAAAATAAAAATAAAAAAGTTGGAAAAAAAAAGGGCTGGCCACACCATTTCTGACCTTTCAAACCTCAGACACAAGCTGGAAAAACGAGCTGGAATTAAAACAAGGATGCCATGAGCCATGTAGGAAATACACAGTCAAATGGTAAGAATAGTAATACGGGAACTGATGCAAACGTTGACAGTGACGTAGAAGTTTTATCGGTATCCGTTGGTTTCGAAGTTACGGAAGTAAACACAATGAGTGAAGGAAAGAGGGTGGAAGATAAATCAATAAACTTCCACAAGAGAAGAAGAAGGCATACATTAAACTGGGTGGCAGAAGAACTTGGGATACCTCTTATATATGATCCAAATGAACCAATTGTTGAGTCAACCAATCAAGTAGATAAAACTTCTCGACGAAGTGGCAACGGTGAAGCCAACTTTATAAAAAATGAACGTTTCAAACAATATGCTGATGTTCGGCCGGATTTTCAGAAGAATATGAATAATTTCGTATTGAACTATGAAAATTGCGGTGAACATGATAGTACTCCATCAACAATTAAAGAGCCAAAACGAAATAAACAAAATGGCAACATCCAAAAAAATTCAGAGATAAATGTGGATGCTTTGAAGATGACTGATGGTCTAGATTTTAACACTTCTGCTAGCCCCAGAAATAGCCAATCAAAAGCCAACAAGATAATGAGGAGGCATACAATAAACCCAACGATATTTGGAATACCTGGTGATACGAATGAATCAACTGTTGGACCGATAAATCAAGTAAGCAAAACTTTTTGCCAAGATGGCAGTGGTGAAGCGAGATTTATAAAAAGCGAAAGTTCCAACCAATATGATAATTTTCAGGATACTCAAAAAAGTAGTAATAAAAGTGTTTTGAAAAATGAAAATTGTGATAAACATGGTAGCACTTCATCAACAATTGAAGGGACGAAACGCTCTAAACAAAACGACAACGCCCGAAAAGATTTAGAGATTAAATTAGGCGTTTTGGAAACAACTGAGAATCCAGACTATACTATTTCTCCTACTGTTAGCCCCAGGGATTTACAAGGTAATATTAGCCATGGTAATTTAGTGGAGGAGGGTTCTACAGGTACAGAATCACTCCAGTTGTTACCAAGAGGGCATCGAAAGAGAAAGCCCAAAGAGTCAGTTAATGAGAGTGATCCTACTAGAAATTCAAAAAAAAAACCTCACGTTGCTCGACGGTTACAGTTTTTATACAATCCTGAAAAAGATTATTTTAATGTGGCTGAACAATATGAGGGATCAATCCAGCAAAGGCTTTTTAAATAGTTTTTTATATTTATTTATTAGCAGTTTGTAAATTAACTACTTATTTTTTGCAGAAACAATACAGCAACATATTTTATTTGATTGACTAGAATTCTTTTTTGGATTCTTAACATCTATTTTTCCCGGATGATCACATTTGAAACGCCATACCCCATTACTATTTTTTTTTTTTTAGATAATAATTCAAAATGATTGATACCAACAACAGTTTAAAAAATACTTCGCATACTTTGGATTTTTTAGCAGCTGCGGCAGAAAGGATTGAGACTGGCTCGTTGAGCAATTCAACTTCACAATTGACTAACAGGCTTAATGGTCTAAGCGCGATTGATCATGATAATGGCAGTAATAGTGCACACCGCAAACTCAGCGCTAATGCTGATGTTAATGTCAATATTAATGCTAGTGATACTGAATATAACGAAGCAGTTGATGCTTCTAGCGAGTTGTCACAAATTGACCCTACTGTTTCCACTAATCATCATGGTTCTTATCATACATTACCATCAGAGGAAATGCCCCACCAACAACCTTATGAACCTACTGCAGTTCAAACCTTACCCAAATCCCCAAATAGAATTCGGTTGCAGACTCAATCTAATGGGGACCCATTCGCTGATTTGTTGATAAAATGCTATGGTCATTCAAATTTCAAACTATTAACAAACGATGAAAAACGTTGTGCTTATAGTGTTAAGGATCTCATTGGATTGCAATCTTTATATGAATTTTTGAATACACATCGCCAACCAAGTGGTGGGCCATTTAATGAATTCATGGCAAGTTTGCAAGCAACAACTTACAATACACCATCATCAACTAACCAAGACAACAGCGTATTTGATAAAACAGTAGAATGGATTCTGAGTATGAGATTAGAAGCGCCAATATTACCATCGCACAGTGCCAAATTTATTCGAAATATCATGGGGTATTTAAAAATCAATATAAACGGATTATTAACTAAACAACAAGAACAGCAGGCAGTTGCCATTGTTTTACACGATGCTATTCATAGGATCCCCGATATTAGACCAATTCGGTTGACAAGCGCCAGCCGGTTTTTAACGGATGTTGAAAAAGGGGCTTTCAACGAGCTGACATGGGAACAGTTTTTGGAAAGGGCAATTGAACTAAGTGGATTACCAAATACTAATTACCATCCTTGGGAATCTATCAAATACCACGGAGGATGGAAGGGGATCACTTCAATTCCCCATATCATCGAAACCTTATTGGATGAAGTTACCCCAGGGAAAGTTTTAAAAGATGTCGATGAAGACCCCATTTTTCAAAATATTATAAGATTGTCTGTCCCTGATGCAGTTTGGCAAGAATGTTTAAAAATTGACCCAAACTTTTCAAAGATTTCTGAATTTTTAAAAGTGTTGGAAAATTTAAAGACTGATACTAGGTTTTCTCCACATACTTTGAGATCAACTTATGGAACCCCACCACCACCGTTGGCCGATTACAGTGGTATTGGACTACGACCAGTTCATCCAATTTTAGAAAGATATCCAAATGAGGGCCCTATTTTCAACCATATGAGGTTATTATTACCTGATTTCCACCCTCAAGGGGTTCCTTCAAAATTGAATCAAAATTTACCGCCAATTTGTACCGAATCTCGTGGTACCCGGAACGCGTATAGAATGGCACCAGCTTCTAAAGAAGAAAAGTCTTTGAAACGAAAGGCTTCTGGCAATACAAGAAAGTATGCAATGAAAAATCCAAGAAGATAAAAAAATAATATAATTAATTTCTATTGAGTTTAAAAGTATACATTTAAGAGTGGCGTATTATTATTGTTAAATTTTTTTTTTTTTTTTTTTTCATGAAAAATTAATAAATAGTGGAAATCTATTATTCAGTGGTTGGACCAAAGAATTCGTAATGAACACGAATATCATTTCGACCCAAATCGTTCAAATTGTCTCGATGGTCGTGCATAAAGTTTTGTGGCCCGACGATATAAACATCGCAAGGATCTGACACTTCATCCATAATACTCTTCAAACCTTCTTTATCCATTCTACCATGTCTACCACCCTTTGGCATGTCGTAATGCTTATGATAATGGTCATCATCTGCAACTTCATCTTCTTCTTTAATTCTAGTGGAGAAGAATCCTCTATAATTGAAACTTGGGTATTTTTCAGCCAATTTCAAGAAAAAACTTGGGAATGGTTGAGTGGCCAAACTTCGTTCACATTGAACAAATGTGACTTGTCGGCCTGCTTCTAATGCTTTTTCTGCCATTGGCAGCAATGGGGTAATACCGATACCGGCACCAATTAGCACCAAAGGATCTTTTGCATTCTTTTCCTCCAACACCATATCACCACATGGTGGGCTGACATCAACCTGGTCACCCGCTTGTACTTTATCATGCCAGAATTTGGAAATGAGCCCTCCAGGAATGCGTCGGACAGTAATTCTATATAATGGCTTGTTGGAATCTTCATCAACAGTTGCAGACAATGAATATTGACGGCAAAAAACATCACCAGATTCCATAGAGAATCGGAACCCAATAAATTGACCGGCTTCTGGCAAAGTGATTGGCTTATCATCAATAGGCTGGAGATAGAACGATGTAATATCTTTAGTTTCCGGAATCTTATGAGCAACTCGGAATTTTCTCCAACCTCTCCAGCCACCATAAGCTTCTTCAGTGGCAGAGTAATTCAATTCTTCAGCTTCAATCAACACATCGGCCAAAGCATTATATGCTTTGCCCCAAGCAGCCAAAACCTCTGGAGTTGCAACATCTTTTCCCAAAACTTCCTCCATGGATGCCAATAAGTTTCTACCGACAATTGGGTAGTGTTCTGGCAAGATACTGAGAGCACAGTGTTTTTGAACAATTCGTTCAACTAGAGCGTCTAGTTTTTCCAAATTTTCAATGTTCTTTGCATACATTAATAATGCAATAGCTAATGCTTTTGGTTGCGCGCCAGAGCTTTGATGAGCTGTATTGAAAAACTGCTTAACTTCTGGATCTTCATTTAGCATTCGTTTGTAAAAGTACTGAGTTAGTGTTTCACCACCTTGTTCCAAGATTGGAATGGTGGCATGAATAATATTTAGTTCGTCAACGCTTAAAGACATTTTGGTTTGTTAATCTGATTTGGTTAACTTTTAGATTGGGTTTGTTTTGTTTTGTTTTGTTATTAGCCTGGAGAAGAAAAGAAAAAAATAAATAACTGAAAAAGGCTGGAAACTTGAGCTTTTTATATTAAATGTTATATTTCTGATAGGATGCGAATTAAGTGGTGCAATAATATGCTTTTAATTTCGAATTACACATCTTTTGGTAGGTGTCTAGTAAATTCTATAAGAGTCGGAATTCACTATAGTGAAACTCTCAAAATGTAAATCATACAGCCGGTAAATAAATAAAACTTTGTATATGGCTGTGGAAAAAATTATCCCCCAAGCTTAAAGTTACGGGATTTTATGGAACCTAGGCGGCTTACTTTTTTTTGGGTTTGAAAATTTTTTTTTTTTTTTTCAACGTTTGGCTAATTATTCCGAGTGTATTTCTAATCGTTGGTTTATAGTTTCCCCGGCTTTTATTGGCCTCGCGAAGCTTATTCAAAAATGTTTCTGGTAAAATATCACTCCACTATTTTTTTTAAGTTAACATTTGGTCACATATTGGGAAGTTTTTACAAAACCAATATATATATATACATATGAAAATGAAAAAGATTTTAAATCAAGAAATTAAGGTTACAATGATTTTTAAATTTTCGCTTAACCGGAGGGCTGAACTCCAGGAAGAAAAAAGAAGAAAAAACAAAAAAAACATGACCGGTTGAAACGTAAATAGGATATTCTTTACTGGTATCTTCGTTGGAGCAGTTAACTATTAACTTTAAAATAAGTACTACTTTACGCAATACGTTACTACTAGATAAAGAGCAACGGTTTTTTGATATACATATATCATATATTATAAGCTTACATAGGATCTGATGCAAAATTATTTAAATGTTTAATAATGAGGAGGGATAAACAGGAACGAAATTTTGCAGAAAAAAAAAAAAAAAGGGCCTATTAAGAATTTTATTCAAGTGCAGGAAATTCATCAACTGTCTTATTTATAGGCTTAATAGACAGTTTTTGATCATGCCATTTCATAAGGATCAATCTGATCTGCATCGCATTGCGCCGAGTACACGTACAAACGCAATAATATTTAGCATTGCATTGCCATTTATAACTGAAGATTGTAGATATTCGGTGCGGCTTTTGAATTTAATAAGATCTGGTTAATCCGAGTGTGTTGTGGACCAAAAAAAAAACTCCGTTACCCGGTCCGCTCCACCACTGGCAAAATGAACCAAGTTGGCCGGATCGGCTCAATGGTAGCCGTTCCTGAAATTAGTACGTACACGTACGGGCGGCGTGCATTTGAAAATGGTGACGAATTCCATTTTTGGCGGATGACTCCGATACCAACCGATGAAAAGCTGTGTTAGACCCCCCACCCCAGGGTTAAACAGGGTGGTTTGTGAGACCATTTATTTTAGTATAAGCAGAAGTATAATGATCCATCACTGAAGATTTATTAAATTGAGCTCGTTAAATATCGTAATTGATCATTACGATACAAGAAATCTTTAATTGAGAAGTACAAACAGTTCATATTTATAATAGATTTATGATGGTCATTATCATAGTCATCGTTTGGAAGTCAACCAATAAACGATTAAAGATTTTGAAAAAAAAAAAATTCGAACCAGAAATTGATAAATTTGGGGTTTGGGGTTTGGGGTTTGAGGTGCTACACTATAGTTTAGGGGATGTCACGAGGTTGATTCATGCTCATGCGTATTGAGCACTGTCCCTATTACCTACTTAGCTTTAAGGGTAGGTTAATGTATGAATAAATAACGATAAATTTATAGAGGATATATCTTATTAATTGATGATTTTAGATCGGTTGTTCGTTTCAATTGAAGGTGATAATATTAGTCATAGGATGTACGGCAGTGCGGCAGTGGGGACGCGTGTCTAATGCATAACGGCCATGCATACATTAATTAAGTTTTTTATAACCTGATGATTTAAAATTTATCGGTATTCTACCTCGTTCTAATTTTTGACTCATGTGCTGCCAGACAGGGCGCTAACGGGTCCGCAAGTACCCGTAGCCCTCTTTAGCCGCGGGCATTGATCGAATTCGAACTTCGGAATGCTCCC
The DNA here is from genome assembly GCA_030564365.1 of Blastobotrys arbuscula. Lineage (NCBI taxonomy): Eukaryota > Fungi > Ascomycota > Dipodascomycetes > Dipodascales > Trichomonascaceae > Blastobotrys > Blastobotrys arbuscula. Next base: position 42,101 of record JAJLUN010000053.1, on the reverse strand, counting down.
CAAATTCATCATTCGTTCCTTGAGGGATTTTATGAACGGATCTCACACAAACTCCAATCTTTCATCATACACTACATTCAGGTAGTGAACGGTGGTGAACATTTTTAGCTCCTACAATATCTCTCTTTCTCAATTAAAGGCCTAGTAAAATCAAACCAGTGTTTGATGCGGGTAAACTTATTTCACATCCACTTATATAGCCTTAAAAGTGGTTGTAGCAAAGGGCCCCGGTTTCTCGTGGATTAGTTGTTATGAGGTGATCGGGAACGACTAGGCTGAAAACACCCCTAGGCTATAGCACAAAATATTAAATGAGTTATAATAATAAGCAAGCGACAGAAAACGAAACAAGAAGAATATTTGTTTACATAATTGTCTAAGGCAACCCGAATGCGGCTCAATCGTGCCTGAAATTTTGAAACGGCTGGGGAAATTATAAAAAACACCAGTTCGTAAATAAAAAAAATAAAAGGGGTACTCATAAGCAATTATGAAGAAGCTATTCGTATATATTCACAACTAGGTTTTTTTAGTGGCCCCCTCGAGACCTCACTGATATACTATTTTATTTTCTGCATCGAATATTCTAACGACCCCATTTACCAGATTGAAAAAAAAAAAAAAAAAATTCTTAATTTTCAATTGAAACCAATTAATTTTGTACTTAGACGAAACCTTATATGGCTAGTTCCCGATCTTTAAGTACTTCCGTAAAACAATTAGAATTTATATGATGCGCCTTCTCTTTGAACGCTTTGTATCAGCAAGATTAGGTTCTTTACTAAATTCTTGACTAATATCGAGTTGATACTAATTAAGCGTAAAAGATTATAATAATGTTAATAACCTTTATTTCTATTATATAAAAGATAACACTATGAATCTAAAGCTAAACTCTAATGGTTAAACTTAAATAAACTAAAACCTAATAGGTCGGAACTCGGAGGATTGGGAGACCGGTCCGATACACGCTTGAATTAAAAGTACAATTACATTTAACCATCAATAGGAAATGTATTGTCTTTATTACGATTTTTAGATAATTTCTATTGCAAATTTTGTTTGTTTACAAGGCCATTTATTACATACCGAGTGGTCATACCCAAACGGCATATGCATGTATCAATTCAAAAGTTATAGCAAATCGAAGTTTACTCATGTTCACAACCTCCTTGTCAACAAAGGGGTGCTATATTCTGGAGAACAAAGACCTTAGCCCTATATTAATCTGATACAGGAAACTTAACGATCAACGTTTATTTGAGACTTTTCGAATAAAGCAAACTTACTTGACGTTACTGTAGTTAGAGCATTAAAGCCGTTTAAAGTTCTACAGGAAATTAATTTTTAAGCTTATTAATAAAAAACCATATGTTACCCGTACATATGTATTATCTAAAGGAGAATCCAACCAGCTTTAAAGATTTTTTTTTTCTAGGTAATGATGAAAATCGCCGGCTTTTACCCGTCTAGAATGCCGATCGAAAAATGAATAAAAGCTTAATTGCCCCCATGGAATCATGCCATGAGCTGATACGAGCTAGCTTAGCCTACTTTTATTTTTATCTGCTAGATTACCTACATGATGCAGTATTGACTTACAGGTACCAGCTACATCCATATATTCAGCGGATAACTCGTACATATTGAAAAAATAGGCCTGTTAAAGGATTGCTATTGTAAGCAATACAGAAGCGCTTCATACAATTTCTTGAAATCTTAGTTTGCACTTACAATTCATTTTAGCCAAAGAAGGTCAGTTCAGCTATTTATTTTAAACAAAGGTGAATATTGCAGTAATATTGATGCTTTTTTTTTTCTTTTGTTTTGGTAACAATTACGTACGAATAAACTTTTCTATAATGCACCCGTAAAAAGAATTTAAAACCATTTGTCTAATGGTTTTTCTATCAGAAAAACTCGAAAAAATGGCACCTTCATGCAACCCTGTGATGCCGATCGATCAAGTTGATAATGGCCCATGCATCTGGTGTTGCGCCCTTTGGTCAGATTTTGGTATTCAAGAGCCCTTTCATGCTTCCGGTTAGATGCCTTACGTATATACAAAGGATTTTATGTCAAGAATTATTTTAGCTTTCGGGCGAAAGTTAAGCTTACCATGGGGTTGGCATTATAACATATCATGTTACGCAATCAGTTTGCGGTGCAGGTGGACCACACATTCTTTGTGTAAGAGTTCATATCACAATGAATTTAATTGGGACAAGTACAACACGGCAGGCAGGCCGGACTCAACCACTGGGATCGTACGTTGTTCACGAAAAGCTGATAAAACAGGGGAAATTTTGTAGTCCAGCCACCTTTTTTTTTTTTTTTTTTTTTCAGGCGCTCTAAGTAGAATCATGATATGTGTAACAATGTTGATATCGATGATCGAGTTTCGAGTAGACATGGATGTCTGCAACATGTATTAATTAATTAATTACAAAACGGTTGGGTGTCCAACCTTTTCTAAAGATTAAAAAACGAATGAGGAAGGTTTTTCAACTGGCCACCGTGATGTGTTCTTTAACGGAAACAATCTTTTCAATACTATAGAGGCAGTAATTTCAGCTACATGAAATAGTCACCATGGGGTTTTTGACCAAAGCAGTTGGAGTAAATATGGTAAATTAATAAAGCTTCCTCGGATAACTAAATCAGCTTTATCGCTCTTGTTTATCCAAAAAGAGCGATAAGGTTGGAAAGAAGTTTCTTGATTCGTACTACTCGTATTTAATTCCACAAAAAGGTTCTCTTAAAACTTAGACATTTGAGATATCCTACATGTAAGATGTAACGTTATTTCCAAACCTTAAATTCAGATAAGTTTTTGCCATTGTCTCAGTTGGGACACCCTATCGAGACAAAAACCTTGTATCTAAACATGTAATCAAATTGAAGTAAGTACTCGGGTATTAAATGGGATCCTCTTTGTATTGGATTCGAAGTAATGTTAACACTAGTTGTGTACCATGGCAGTAATTCAGCATCACTCTATAATACGGTATGCAACTAAGGACAACAATATCCTGTATAATATATAGACCTTAAGATTGTTTATGCTCCTTTTCCATAAGTGCGTGCATATAAAAAAGCTTAACTAATTGAAATATTAAAGTTCACCAATCTAAAATTTTATTTTTTTATTTTTTTTTCATCTCCTAATGACTATCTCATTAGGATATCCTCCGATGAGTTTGTCCATCCATGTAATTGTTCACATACTATAGCTATTCCATAAAGTGGCCGAAACAATTTTAGCGAAAGCAAAAACAAAAATTATGTTGAAAACAAATTTATTGATAATATACCTGGGATAGATCATACAGATAGAGAGGTTTCTAAAATAAGTTGTTTGTTTTATTTATGTTTGAAGCATTCAATATCAGTGATACAGTGGCTCAGCATTGCAGGTATGAGTAACCATCGCAAGCAGCAGGCCGAAAGCAGGCGACCAGCCAGCTATTTAAGATTCTGGCCTCAACTTTCATTGAAAACTGAGTTTTCATATATATATCTGATAATCCAACTTTAAATACCTTGCTAGACTCTGCTACTAAGAGCACTAGACTTAAACTGAACTGCAAAGAAAAGACAAAAAGAAAAAAAGAAAAAATAGAGTTTCAGCTTTATGAAACCTTTGTTTCGCTTTATTTTTATCTTAAATTTTTCATAATAATTTTGATCGTGAAAATGCTGCGGTCGAATCGCTGTTCCTGTTTGTCTCCATCACGATCTTATTCTTCCCATATCCCATTATTTTTTCAACAACAGCACATACAGTAGTATTTAAATTAATTGAGGGTAAGAATGAGGCATAATCATACAATATAATTAAGTGTTAATCCACAACTCATCGATTGCACCTTTTTTCCGCCCCGCCCCCGGGATGTCTTTTCGGAGCTGCATGCGTTTTATGGGATATTTTTGAATATCATTGATCAATCAATTGATTAATGGATTGGTTTATTTTGTATTTAGTACATCCTCTTATATTCCCATTTTATATATTCAAAACATCCAGGTATACACTCGATTAGAAATGCTTAAAAAAAATTGCTGATCGTTCCCTTGTATTCGAAAATTGGGCCTAGTTGATCTTTTCAAAAACCCACCTAAAACAAACTATGGGATTATTCCAACCCATTTATTATAACTGTGCAATTAATTGCCATGGTGCATTAATTGTTTTACGCGGCGGTGCAAAAAAAGAAAGAAATTCTGCAAACGAAAAAGCAAAAATATGATATATTTTTTTTTTCTTTTCTTTCAAATATTCAGGTAATGAGCCCAGCCAAGCTACCAGACAACTGTAAAAACGCTTGAAAGTGTCCTTGGCCATACAGTTTTAGGTTCTGAGCTCCAAGGCTTCCTAGCGCTACACCGTAAGGAGTATATCATAAACTAAGAACCTCTAGCGCCATTTTTTGTTTTTCTCTCCTTGCACAAATATTTTTTATTATTATTTTTTTTTTTTAATTTTTTTTTAATACTCTTCAATTTTTTTTTTTGTTCATAACGACAACAAAAACTAATCTATAGGCAATTTATCAAAAAGAGCATTTATTGTTCATTAATCAATCATTATTAATTGTCTGTTTCCATTCCGACTACTTTGGATCGCTTCTCAGTTTTTGTACATATACACTACCACATTCTTTTAATCATAACATCGTGGAGCGCCTAACGATCAAGTTAGACGGAAATAGCATACACAAAACACAAAAACAACAACAACAAAAAACCAGTTGTAAATTCTATTATTAACCACCACAAAATATCAGGGTTGAATAAATATTAGTTATGGGATCTAATAGTCCCGAAAAAAGTGGCCGTGATGACGATACCTCTACATTTCCCTTGGTAGACTTGAACAGTAGCGAACGGCTTATAGACAGCAACCCCAACGATGAGACGTCAAATAGTACTAATGGTTCCGATGAACTTTCAATACCCGTATCAAATAGTCGTGCCGATGTACGATTTAGTGAAGATTCATCGGCAATTCGACGACCGCAGCTGGCAAGATTGGATACCACTTCACCTCTGGTGACTCACCTTTCAACTGGACCAGCAACTGCTCCTGCTGCAGACAGCTCTACAACCACACCACCTCGTGGTCGAAACCGTGGAAATTCGCTGAGAACACAAATGTTCACTAGAATGGAAGAACGAGAAATAAATGTCAAAAGTAGTTCAGAGCAAGAATCGAGGAACTTTTCACCAATAGAATTGGATGATAATGTTACTGCCGGTAAAAGCACTACCGAAGATGACCCACCACCAGCATTTGGGCCTCATAATACAGGTATGTTACTTAATCAAAAAGAAATAACACTAATATAATAGGCATTACTGAGGAGCCAATTTTCCCCTATGAAGAGCCAGCAAAGAAGGGGAAAAAATATAATGGCTCGACTAGCCGAACGGTTGAACTTTTGCCAAATTACTCGACATGGGCAACCAGGAATATAAGTAGAGCAGCTAAGCTGAAAAACTCATTACATGAGACGTTTTCAAAGGCAAGAGATTTTATATTCCGAGCTAAGCATATTCCTCCAACTATGGGTGGCCGTATTATTCCGGTGGAGGTGCCCCTAAATCGACCTCCATTGATCGACGAACGAACTAATAAACCTTACTGTTCAAACTTGATTACATCTTCTATTTATACGCCATATACGTTTTTACCAAGACAATTAGTTGCGCAGTTTTCGAAATTGGCTAACATGTATGTTGTTTGTTTTTGATTTTTTTTTGTTTTTTTTTATAAAAGAGAAAAGAAATACTAATTTTTTTTTTTTTAGATATTTCATGGCGGTTTCTATTTTACAAATGATTCCATCATGGTCCACAACAGGTAGTTATACAACAATTATCCCATTGATGGTATTTATTACAATTTCAATGTTAAGGGAAGGGTTTGATGACTGGAGACGACATAGACAAGATAAAGTAGAGAACAATAGAACTACCAAAGTGGCTGAGCTGAACCTGGAATATCAGAGTCGGCAAGTTGATGGAGGCCATGATGATATTGATAATGATAATAAACCCATCAAGTATAGAAAAGTTTTATGGAAAGATGTTAAAGTTGGTGATGTGATCAAATTGGAGCAGAATGATTGGGTACCGGCAGATATTATTATTCTACAGAGCACTAGTGACCAGGGACTATCATACATTGAAACAATGGCTTTGGATGGTGAAACTAATTTGAAGATTAGAGAACCATTGCCAGATTTGGCCGAAATGTGTGATACTGAACAAAAATTGTCGTCCTTGAAGACTGAAGTTGTAACGGAAGACCCCAATATGGATTTGTATAATTTTGAAGCCAAGATGAGTATCAATGGGAAAGTTTACCCATTGGATTATTCCCATATCATTTATAGAGGGTCAGTCTTGAGAAATACACCAAGTATTCATGGTATCGTCATTTTTTCTGGTGAAGAGACAAAGATTCGAATGAATGCTGTCCAAGTCGCTCGAACAAAATCTCCTAGATTGCAGAAAAAGGCTAATAATATTGTTATTTTTTTGGTTTTCTTTGTTGTTGGATTATCAGTTTTTTCATTAGTTGCATCAAAAGTTTACTATTCAACGACTGGGTCAAACATGTGGTATTTGACTGGTCTGGAAGTTGGTACTGCTCCAAATTTTATGGGGTTTATTATCATGTATAATACCTTGATTCCTCTGTCGCTCTATGTATCGTTGGAGATTGTTAAAGTTGTTCAAATGCTAATGCTACAATTGGATATTGACATGTACCATGCTGAAAGCGACACTCCTTTGGAAGCTAAAACTGCTACTATTAATGAAGAATTGGGTCAAGTAAGTTATATTTTCAGTGACAAAACTGGTACTTTGACCGATAATATCATGCTGTTTAGAAAGTTCACGGTTGCTGGACATGCTTGGTTACATGATTTGGATATTCAAATGGCCGATGCTGAAGAAAATGCAAAATTGTTTCATAAAGTTGATGCAAGAGGCAAAGATAAAGTTCATGATTCACTTCAGCTTCGAAGAACAGAATCAACTGGTGCCATTTCCACTCGTGATTATAAAAGTCGACCGAGTATGCAAATTGGCGGTGGCACTCATTCTCCACGACCTTCTGTGGATGCTATTTTCCAACAAGTGGCTAACTTACCACGAAGAAAAAGCTCATTGATGAACATGAGGAAAAGTTTGGGTAATCGGCCACGACCAAGTATTACACGACCTAGTATGAGTCGTCCAAGTGCATCTCATAGTAGGCCAAGTGGGGTTTCAACTACTTGGAAGAGTACTGCAGCTCCGGGTAAAGTTCAAAATAACAAGTCAACATTGCAGTTATTGCAATACATTCAAACTAACCCACATTCTATTTATTCCAAACGAGCTAAATTTTTCTTACTAGGGTTAGCTTTATGTCATTCTTGTTTACCAGAAACTACTGTTGATGATGGTGAAATTGAAAATGTTGATTATCAATCCGCATCGCCAGATGAATTGGCGCTAGTTGAAGCCGCTCGTGATTTGGGGTATATTGTCATTGATCGTCAGCATACTACGTTAACTATTCGAACTTACCCACACGGATTTGAAAGCAATCCAGTAGATGAAATTTATCAGTTATTAGAAACCATTGAGTTCTCATCATCAAGAAAAAGGATGTCTAGTATTGTTAAATTCCCAGATGGGAGGATCTGTGTGTTCTGTAAAGGTGCTGATAACATTATTATGGAGCGATTGAAACAAAGTTCTTTGGCACAAGCAAAAGCTGGCGAATTGAATAGGGCAACCTCTCAAAGAAAAACTGCTGAAGCTGAATTGGTTGTGGCTAGAAACAGTGTTTCTAGTGCTCATGGGAATGTATCAAGAGTTTCAATCGGTGGGGTACAAGGTCGAGCAAGTTTAAGTTTGGGAAGAGCTAGTATTAATATCAACCGAAAGCAAGCATTATCATCATTGGATGATCATTTCAATCGAGCCAAACAAGATGAGGATGTTGAACAAATTGCAGAAAGTTCAAGAAGAAGTATTACATTGGCTAGACATAAGAAATATGGTGGTGATGGTATGTCAGTGTCTCGACCTTCACAAGATTTTGAATCACCAAAATCTCCCCAGAAACCATTCACATCTCAGCAAGAATATGGTGAATACGACGAAGAAATTGAAATCGATGATAAATTGGTTTTGAATGATCAATATGTTATGGAGCGTACTTTGGAGCATATTGAAGAATTTTCCACTGAAGGGTTGAGAACTTTGATGTATGCCCATCGTTTCATGGATAAGGATGAATATGACAATTGGGCTAAATTATACCATGATGCAAGAACTAGTTTGGAAAATCGGCAAGAAAAGATTGAAAAAGTGGGTGAAACTGTAGAACGAGATTTTGAACTGTTGGGGGCCACTGCGATTGAAGACAAATTGCAAGAAGGGGTTCCAGAAGCAGTTGACAAGCTGAGAAGAGCTAATATTAAATTATGGATGTTAACTGGTGATAAGCGAGAAACTGCTATTAATATTGGTTATTCATGTCGATTGATTAAGGATTATTCTACAGTTGTTGTTTTACGATCTGATGAAGGCGATGTTGCTGGGAAAATGGCAGCAGCAATGTTATCATTGGATGGTGGTAATGTTGCGCATTGTGTAATTGTTATTGATGGTCAAACTTTGACACAAATCGAAGAAGATATGACTTTGATGAGTCTGTTTATTGATTTGGGGGTTAAAGCTGATTCTGTGGTTTGCTGTCGAGCAAGTCCGGCTCAAAAGAGTTCAATGGTTACTTCAGTTCGGCATAAGGTTAAATCTTCTGTTTGTTTGGCTATAGGTGATGGTGCCAATGATATTGCCATGATTCGATCGGCTGATGTTGGTATCGGTATTACTGGTAAAGAAGGTTTGCAAGCTGCAAGATCTTCAGATTATTCAATTGCACAATTTAGATTTTTGTTAAAATTGTTGTTGGTTCATGGTCGATGGAATTATGTTCGAATTTGCAAATATATTTTGGGTACATTTTATAAAGAATTTTTATTTTATTTGACACAAGCAATTTATCAACGAAATACAATGTTTACTGGTACCTCAATGTATGAAAACTGGTCTTTATCAATGTTTAACACGCTGTTTACGTCATTACCTGTATTATGTGTTGGGATTATGGAACGGGATTTGAGTCCAGCAACCTTGATTGCCATTCCCGAATTATATTCAAAGGGTCAACAGAATCAAGGGTTTGGGTTGTTGTTATTTATTGGATGGATGATTATAGCGGCAAGTCAATCTGTGTTGACATCGTTTCTAACTTATTACATGTATGGGTTTACAGCAGTGAGTGATAATACAATGTACCCATTAGGGACTTTATCTTTTACAATTTGTTTGGCGTTAATTTGCAACAAGTTGCAAATTTTGGAAATGTATACCATTACATTTGTTTCGGTTGCAACAATTGCTATTTCAATAGGTGGATGGTTTATTTTTGATATGTTTTTATCATATATATATAGTACTAAACCATCCAAGATTAATTTTGTTGAAGATGGGCTCTTTAACCGGTTTGGCAAAGATTTATCTTGGTGGTGTGCCTTGTTAGTGGCAATTGCAATTGGTGTATTGTTTGATTTGGCTATTCAGGTTATCAGGGCTCAAGTATATCCAACTGAAACTGAAATTTTCCAAGAATTGGAACATGATGCGGCAGTTTGGAAGCGGTTGCAGGAAGAAGCAGGATATGAGTTGGCAAATAGCAATGAGGGTGCGCGACAAGATCGATTGAAAAAGATGGCCAAAAAGAGAGGCATTACTGTTGAAGAGTTGGAGTTGGAACTAGGATTGGAAGAAGAAGCCGAATTGGAAGACTCTGAAGATGTTGAAAATAATGGTACTGCTGCATTTGGACGACGAACCCCAGAAGATGCTTCTTCTGTTAATAACAACCATCGTAACTTGCAACCACAGCGGTCTATTTTGGGTCATGAGCGAAAACGTGACAAGATCAAAAAGAAATTACGATTTGCGTCTAGAAAGACTTCTGGAGAATATGAACGAGAAATTGAAGAGATTTTGGAACGACGACAAGAAGAAATGGCACGAGATGAAAAGTATTAGTTATTTGTTTTTGTTTTTATTTTTATTTATGAAGTAGTTTTTTTTTTTTTATATATTTTATATATTCTACATTTTTGCATTATTATTAAGTTATGTTTCTATATTTAATTATTCGATTTTTGACATGTTTTGTAGACTATGCATGCAGTAGCATTATCATGCAGGGGATAAAAGAAGCCTTGGTTTCACCAAAGTTCGTGCCGATCACCGGCCGTATTTGTGGGAAAATAATAAAATATTATCACAGCCAAATGGTGTCGGATCCCTGCATGCGCATTATCAAATAATTTTAACATTCCCCGATTTATTCTACTACATGGTCTTGGTGCTAAAATTTTCACCTCGGTATAAAAGTTTTATGAGATTTATATGGTAAATAAATCGCTTGCTAAAAAGGAGCCCATTAGAAAATTTTCGATCTATAAGGTGACGGAGATTAGACATGCATGTTAAATCTTGCGAGATTGCTGTATTAAATTTTTTTTTCTTTTTTTTCTTTGGTGTTTTAAATTTGAAACAGTGTGGCTAAATAGGCCAGCCTTGCAGCATACTTTTTTAAATTAATTACGTCCTGTTAGCCTGTTAGTTGGGTGATTATCATCTTGTTCTTATTTTTTTTATATTTCTAAACATGGTGTATTAGAAAAGGGGCTTGGCTGTTAATCAACGGTAGATAAAAATTGAAAGGCATTTCTCAGGCTCATTGAGGAATTTCATATCTTTGGATCTTCCCTCAACTATTGATTAACATATAATTCATCCCGGTGTGTGGACCCTCTGCTATCAATCATTTGTAATAATATAAAATAATGTATGAAAAAACCAGGGGTGGGTTTTGCGCGGACGCGACGGTAGCAGAGCTAGCTGCAGTGCACCATTGTTGGAAATAATTAGCAGTGCTTGGAATCTGGCATTCTTAGCATCAGAATAAGTTTAGCCGTAGAAGATCAGATCTCTGAAGAGATCTGAGCTTTTTGTATCATATATCAGGCCAATTAATCTGATGCCGTGCCGTATAGCCTTAATCACGAAACAGATCGAAGATTGTGATAATAACTATTTTTTACGATCTTATTCAGAGGACTGGGGTATTTAAACGATCAATATGCCGTCTGTCTTGGTTTTTATTAATTTTTTCTTTTTTAAAAAAAAAAACTTGTATTTTACATTTATCTAACAATATTAAAGTAAAAAGATATAATATGAGAAGGATTCGAAAAATTAGTTCGTTCTTCATTGGTGATAAGATATCAAAACAACAGAGACCCATATGTAATGACCAATTTACGCTTCTCCCCAACGAGGTTCACACAACGATCGCAGAATACCTCCCACAGGAAGAACTGAAATCTTTGCTACTGTTAAATCGAACGTTATTCAAAATTTATGTCACACTATGCTGGAAAGTTTTACTTGTAACTAGCGACAATCTTGCAATTTTGTATAAATTGACAAAGTTAGTAACGAGCAAAAAAGGTATGCATGATTATTTTAGCGAAGTGCAATATTTAGAAATCGATCTATGGGAGGAATTGAATAAGGGCAAAGAAGTTTCGCGAATCATAGAAAAATGCTCCATGCCAATACGGTACTATAATAATTCCAAAAAAATTTCAACTGGAAGTAATACCTCCAGGCCCAGTGGTATGCATAAGGGAACATTGATGGAGATAGATAGTGATTATGGGGTTTTGAAAAGATTATCGTTACGAATTGGAGCCGCATGGGGCGATGAGATTCAAAATAGTTTGAGCATGGTACCGAGAAGCTGTTATATTGAAGTTGGGGTGGCTATAAGGAAATTGATCACTTTGGAATTGTATAGATGTGCCAATATCAAATCTGTGTTGTTAAAACTCGATTTTGGCAATGTATCATGGCTGGCCCCATTAAGTAGAAGTACTGAATCGTTGATACTTCAACCAGATGAAAAGACGACGAGACAAATACGAGCCAATGATGTCCATTTACGTACAATGTTAAAAACAGCAAAATTCCTTCGGCAGCTGACATTAGACTGGATTTGTATAACATCGGATGGAACAACTAGTTGGGTTCCACCTTCAGTAACCGAACTAACCCTAAAACGGTGTACATTTGATGTTGCAATAAATGATCACAGTCCAACATTAGAAATGCTTGAAGAAGAACTTTATTTAAAGAATAGTCCACCAAACGATTTATTGCCACAGGCAGAAAGTGTCACCAAACTAACTGTTCACAGCAGCGAGGATTTTGTTAACCCGGGTTCATTGGCTTGTCCGGATCCAGATCGTGATCAAGTTTTTATGCAATTCCCTAGATTGCATACATTATCACTGGTAAGCGAATATGCAAATCCATTGGAACAAACACCTATTGATAGTGCTGATATGGAAAATCTACAATGTTTATACTTCACTGGCTATGCGTACCAGGATGCTATCAAAGTCATATCAACGTGCTCGAACACTTTGCCTGCTTCAACGTTGCATTTTGCCAAGTTTCCCAACGGATTGTGGGTTCCCACGAAACTTATACTCGATGAAATTACTTCACGGCTTCCTCAACTCCAACGATTTCATGTTGACTGCCGGCCCTTACTTTATGAAAAAACCCCATTCACATATCCATTAAGACTAGCGATCACTCAACTAATCAAAAGTCATAAAGCAAACTACGATCTAATTTTTGAGTTTGATGGTACGCCTGAACATTTGTTGCAAGTATTATTCGCAGGAGGCGTGGAAATTACTTTGGAAGAGGCAGAACCTCCACTACAGAGAATCGCTTCGGTATCAAATATACAAGTTTCTAATACTATATTAGTAAATTAAGTAATGGTAAGAAAATAATAAGTTAATCTATGAATTGAAATATAAATCGTCGTCATCGTCAGATTCCGGCCCGACATACGTATCATATTCCTGTTGCAGTTCAGCTGATACACTCCCTGTTGATGGATAATGTTCAACGATTGGTTTATAGATCATACTGTCTCGAACAGTAATAACTGGGTAGTTGTAATCGCCATATTTTAACAATTTAGCCTGCCGATATAACCGATCATCTTGTTCCATTTCCCAATCAGTTAATGGTTCAGTAGCTACTAAAGCCGAATGCGTACTAGTGGAGGACGACCCGCTCGAGTGTACCGGACCATCAACAGCCGTATCATATCTGATTGATGATGGGTTTGATGGAGCAATTTTCTTTAATACTGGGTTAGCCTGCGTTTGGTCTGGCGCCATAGATCCATATGTAGCTGTGGCATGCTCACCTTGTAACAAATGAGCTCTCGCCAATACGCCCTCTTCTGATTTAACCTTAGCCAAGGTAGATTTTGGCAACCAGTATTTGGACCTACCATCAGATCGATACCTCAACCCAGCATCGATCCGAGCTCTTCGAGATCTCGATTCAGGGTGCGCCAAAACATCATCAATTGAATCAAATTGTCGATAACCATATGCCCCGCCCCAAAAAGTCGTTTGAAAATCTATAATTAAATCCACGATCCCAAAAGCATCTCTAATCGCATAGTAAACTGGCAATCTACCAAACCCAATGATTTTGACGGTAGCATAATCTTGATAACTAAAGGCATACCAATGACCGATTGCAAATCCAACCATTTCTACACACATCAGTCCATTTTGAATAGCTCTTGCAATATTGTTAGAACCTGACCCTTCTGTATCTGGGATTACTCCTAAAAACACCAAAATCGATAAGAGAAATCCTTGCCAATATGAAAAGAAAATAATAATTTTGACACACAAAAATTTCGGAAATGGTCGATAAGGCGCCAAATCATCCAGCAAACAATACCAAAACAGAGCCAATGAGTATAAAGATACCGAAATAGAAACGTTATAAATCAACCCAATCCACATGTACCCACTAGTCAACCCAATGGTATTAGATTGGTATGTACCCGTCACCTCCATCACTACGGTCGCCAAACTCAACAGCGGTTTCAGCCATGTATATTGTAGAATTCCCCTTTTTATTGCCAGGAATGTATAAGGATCACTTATATCAACTTTACTACAACACAAATTTAACGGGAATAAATGCGGTTTTGGTGCTCGACCGCTGGTGCTAATAATAATATCTCGTTCCCCACCCAAAATGTTGGTTAATAGAGTGAAAAAAGTATAAATAACAAATGCTTCGTAAATTTCTCGGATTGGTTCCATGATACCGTTAAAAAAGTTAGAAATCAACCCAAGCCAGCTTGATAATGCAAATAATGGTAACAATAATTGGATTCGAATAATTAATCGTTGATCCATAGGTTTTCGGTAATTTTTTAAGTGTAATATAATAGAGAGTGTTGAAATTAGTATCGATACCAAGGCGCACGTACCTCCCAGTAGCTTCAACCATCTAGGGACCTGGAATCCTATTTCATTATCCATATCATTTACCAGACAAACCTGTCTTTATTTTTTTATTTTTTTTTTCAGTGTTTGAAGTGGTGATTATAGGAGCCTGGGTGTTTTGTTGCCGCACACTATATAGTTTTCTTGTGAGTTTCCAACCGTTGGGAGTTTTTTTTTTTTTTTTTTTTTTTTTTTTTAATTTGGATCACTACTACTACTGCTATGGTGCTACAGATCTTAAGTCGTGTTTTGTGTAAATTAGAATTTGACTGAAAACAAAAACAAAAACAAAAACCTTATCGGCTGTGTTATGGTCTTACAATGGAGGGTGGCGTTATGCTGCACAGCCGCACATGATGTATACTAATATATCAGTTACGAACATATAGAGGTATTAATCAACAATATACCAATAAAAGTAGCATGTTTTACTTATTTATAATTATATAAATCATTATAAACAACTATGCGTTTGATTTCAACTTTTCATCATTGATTTTATTTAAAGCAGCTTCTCTAGCAGCAGTGTCGCCACCGTGCTCACCAAAAACATCTCGCCCCCATTGTAGCCATAAATCATTATATCTAGTACCAGTATTTAAAGCTTCAAGCCGTTTGAACTGTTCTGTAGGTATTTCAAAGACATCAAAATTATCCTTAATTCTTGATGGGGTCACTGATTTTGGAACGGCAACAAACCCCTTTTGTATCAAAAATGATACCAAAACATTAGCAACTGGTTTACCAATTGACTCAGCAATCTCAACAACCTTTGGGTCGTCAATAACTCTTTTTTTGCCGTAAACATTGTTACCTAGAGGACTATACGCCGTAGGGATTATGCCTTTTTCTTGGTGAAATTTGTGTAATTCTGGTTGTAACAAATATGCATGTCCTTCGATCTGGTTTACTGCCGGTTTGATTTTGGCAATTTTCAAAATTTTCTGTAAATGTTCAATAGTAAAGTTTGATACTCCAATTGACTTGACTTTCCCAGTTTCAACTAATTTTTCCATTTCCTGCCATGTTTCTTCCAATGGGACATCAATTTGATACGGAATGTTGGTTTCTGGATCCCGTTCAACCAATTTATCACCTTCAGTCTTAAAAGCAACGGGCCAATGGATCAAATATAAATCCAAATAATCCAATTGTAAATCTTTCAAAGTTTTATCCAATGCTCGCTCAACTTTTGAAGCTTGATGTGAATTATTCCATAGTTTGGAAGTGACAAAGATATCTTCTCTTTTGACACCAGATGCCTTGATACCGCGACCAACTTCTTGTTCGTTTTGGTAAATTGAAGCAGCATCAATGTGTCTATATCCATTTTCTAGTGCTATTTGGACCGCTTTCTCAACTTCATTTGGCTTAGACAGCCAAGTACCTAAACCAATCGCTGGAATTTCAAACCCTGAGTTCAATTTAAATGTAGTTTTAGTAGAAATACTCATTGTTTTTAGTTATGATTTGTTAAAAATGTTTTTATGGAGGTAGCGAAGCCTTTGCAATTTATATTAATTGGAAAGAAAACAGGGCCGTATGTGGCCTTGCAAAAAGAATTTTGCGGGGGATAAGTTATATTTTGGGTAAACTACTATTTTTTTTTTTTGTTTTTTTTTGATCGACGTCGGTGGGGGGGCTGTTAAAGCTAAATCACCGAAATTACCAAATCACACAACTCATAGAGATAGTAATTTCATATATTGACGAAATATTGAACTGAATGATGCGATAGTTTTATCTTTTTAGATACGTAATCGGGCTAGACCATCCCGGGATGGAATAGCAGGATGTTGCAATACTGCCTGCCGTGATACTTTAAGTCAACATTGCCGATTAGGTTCTGTGACAAAAGTGTTTTTTTCCCCCCCTACTGATGGCGAGAATTACCTTTCTCAGGAATTATATTGAAGATTAAAAAATAACGAGCTTGATATGTACGTACATTGTTAACCTTCATCATTACGATTAAGAAGCAGTTAGTAGCATATGTACATTTAATAGATTTAGCTCCCATCGAATGATATCTTACTTCCGCGCAAGCACAGAATAAGTTTACCCCACTTTTTTTTTATTTTTTTTATTTTTTTCCTTTCTCAGGGATTTTAACTGTTAAAACGTTGGACAATGAGCCAATTGGCAAGTGACTGATAGTAAATAGTTTTCCAACCTTAGTCATCAAGGTTGATGATATGTTTTGTAACTAAGTCAGTAGCAGTGTTCCTATTTAGACGCGAAAACTCAATAGCCCCAAGTATCATTTAACGTTATCATAATAACTTTAAGTTCAAGTTTTACCACTCGTTGTTGCTGATGGCGGTAATTTCCTTTACTAGTTATTTCTTTGTCGATCGTTATGCCTGTTACTGTATAATGTGGAACAAGAAGTACTGTATTTAGATACCATAGATAACTTAAACTTAAGGTACAATAAATCTGAGACAGTATAATCGTTCCCCACGTAGTCTCAGATTTGATTCACGGAATGAAAATTAACACCCACTAAACAGGTATCTACAGTTAATATAAAAGAAGAGCAGAATTCCCGTCATCCCCCAATCATTTTTTTAAATCAGTTTAGAAAACAAATACACTTAAGAAATAATAAAAAATGAATACAGAAAAAAGACCAAATTTTTTAGTTATTGTTGCGGATGATTTGGGGTTTTCAGACCTGGGGTGTTTCGGAGGTGAAATTAGAACGCCAAATTTGGACAAACTAGCTGAGAGTGGCGGTATCCGTTTCAATGATTTCCACGCAGCAGCAGCCTGTTCACCATCGCGGGCCATGATCATGACTGGCACAGACGCCCATATTGCCGGGTTGGGGAATTTAATTGAATGGGTTAATGTATCCGGCCAAAACTCTGCCAAAGGTGCCGCAACGTCTACTGAAAATCAACGTGGTATGCCTGGTTATGAAGGTTATTTGAATGAACGAGTAGTGGCACTACCAGAGGTTCTGCAAGATAATGGTTATTTCACCTGCATGTCAGGTAAATGGCATTTAGGGTTAACACCAGAAAGATCACCAGCCAAGCGGGGGTTTGACAAGTCTTTTGCCCACTTACCAGCATGTTCAAATCACTATGCGTTTGAACCTGAAATGCAAGATAATGACGAGACGCCAACATTCTTGGAAGCTAGTTATATTGCATTGCATAATGAAGATGGCGAATATGTGAAGAAATTGCCAGATGATTGGTATTCATCAAACGGATATGGAGATAAGATGGTTGATTACATGAAACAATGGAAGGAAGGTGATAAGAAGGATGCACCATTATTTGCGTATTTACCGTTTACAGCACCTCATTGGCCATTACAAGCGCCTCAAGAGTTTATCAAAAACTATCGTGGTGTATATGATGATGGCCCAGAAGCATTAAGACAGAAAAGATTGCAAAGATTGAAAAAACTGGGGATGATTAAAGAAGATGTCGTGCCACATCCAGTTGTAGCTGAAGATGAATATCCAGAATGGGAGCAATTAACCGATGAGCAAAAAACCAAATCAGCAAGAGCTATGGAAGTTTTTGCTGGTATGGTTGAGAGTATTGACTACAATGTGGGGAAAGTTTTGAAACATTTGGAATCAATTGGTGAATTAGATAATACTTTTGTCTGTTTCATGTCCGATAACGGTGCTGAAGGCGCTGCTTATGAGGCTTATCCATTAGTCAAGAATGGTGCAATGCAACATTTATTGAAATATTATGACAACTCGTTGGATAACTTGGGTAATGGCAATTCGTTTATTTGGTACGGACCAAGATGGGCTCAAGCAAGTACTGCCCCATCAAGGTTATACAAAGCTTATACTACCGAAGGTGGTATCAGAGTTCCATTTTTATGTAAATTCCCATCTAACATTCAAGTTTCCTCACAAGCTCAAGGTATTACTGATCAATTTGCAAGTTTAATGGATTTGGCTCCAACTATTTTGGATATGGCTGGCTGTAAACATCCTGCACCAGAATATAAGGGTCGAGAAGTTGTTGAGATGAGAGGTAAGAGTATGATTCCTTGGGTTAAAGGAGAATCCGATCGTATTCATGAAAAGGAATTCATCCAAGGCTGGGAAACGTGCGGAAAAGCAGCGTTAAGATTTGGTGATTGGAAGATTGTGTTTATTCCAAAACCAAAAGGCCCAGAAAAATGGCAATTGTACAATTTGGCAAATGACCCAGGTGAAGTCGATGATTTGGCTGAACAGTATCCAGATAAACTGGACAAGTTGAAGGGATTGTGGGATATCTATGTTTTGGAAACTGGTGTTGTGCCATTGAGCCCCGAGTTAGGCAAGTTCTTGGAAACTATGGAGGAACAAATGACAGAGAATATTTGGATGGAATATGATTACTGGAAACCAGGTGCCCGAGATGAACCAGAAAAGTTCCAAAGGGCTCCATGGAGGTACCAAAGGGTTGTTAAGCAATTTTAGATTATTTCCTAAATCTATAGTTTTTTGTATCTCTTTATTTTTTAAAATATATATAAATTTTTTAAATTTTTTAATTATGGAATAGATAGGTTCTTTGTCAAATATTATGTAAAGCAATTTTATCCTCGAACTTCCCAAATACACCATGAATTTTGGCCCATACTATGATTGGAAATGCAATAGTCATGTCTATAGAAGAGATTATGTATCATTATATACTGACGGGGTTTATTACTCGATGTGATATAGGAATAAACTCGAGATGAACGTCTTCGTGCCACTATAACTTTGTTATCCTTTGGTCTCTTGTTGTCTTTTTTGGTCTCACCTTAAAACATTTCGGGTACTCCTGCTCACAATTCAGTGTAATCATTTTTCCAATTTGCCCCGCAATTTAGACCACTAGACTGCAGTTAGTAACCATAATTCCCCGCGCTATACCTGTTTCACTAACAGAAAGTTGACTGATGCAACGATACCCCGTGATTGTTTTTACGGCACCCTTTCACTGATAACACTATTTTATTGTTTCTACTTGACCGTTGATATATAAGCTTTATTGCGGGGACTCAACCCCCCCCCCCCCCCCCCCCCCCGGCGAAGGCGCGAATTACTCAACTAAGAAGTCCATCGGGATGATCTTTTATGAGTAAACTGATGGTAGCCTGTGTCGTCAGAAATTCAACTTTCCACCCATTAACTTGACTGAATGCGTGATTGGTGGGTACAAATACACAATAGCTTATTTTTAACACGTACTAAGTGAGTTTCTACACATTGTAGGTACATCTATATATATTTTAAATTATAACATCATTCTCATCAAATATAATTAATTCATTGTTACGAGATCTTCGTCAATATAACATTTTTCGCTGGTGATCAACCCAACCCAACTCAGCTCAACAGAAAATTAGAAATTGTTCAATTTAGTTGCTTATGAGCTGCTTACTGCAGTCTGTGAATACTGGTTTACCCTGCATAATCTATTACAACTTACAACCCCCCTAAATAGTAACAAAATATTCTGTAGGTATTGCAAATATGCCCCGTCGATCTTATGATATTGGCCTGATGTGTATGCCATCACAAAGCAGTGGCGAGTAAAAAAAAAAAAGAAAGCTTTTGTGAAGCATCCACAGTTGTTCCCAATGTTAAAAAACTCAAGCATGCATGCCCCACACGCAGTGTACAATCCCC
>JAJLUN010000053.1:0-21862 GCA_030564365.1 Blastobotrys arbuscula | reverse complement strand
AATAAAAACTGTACAGATTTTGTGTCGCGAATGCAACAAGGATCGTCATGATGATTTTACAATAGTCAACCAAAATTAGGCCATCCTTTTTTTGCATCAACTAATTAGATAAAGACCAAGCCCCTTCGTTATTCAGGATTCCTTCGTTCTAATAACTTTCACGTACAGTGTTCCGGTTAAACAGAAAAACATAAAAAAAAAAACAAAACAAAAATCCAATAATAATAACAAACAAAATAAGTACAATTAAATTTATGAATAATAAACCCTTGATATCAGAAATGATCAGAAACCTACCCCGCCATGATCTATAAAACCGTGGCAGTTTGCCCTTTTTTCAAAACGTAAACACTCTTGATAATCACAAACCGATAAACTAAAATATTCAATTAGGACCGCTATTATATATTTTGTTTATCCATCTTCTCAATATTTTTTTTTTTTATACTAAAAACATTGACGAGATTTAGGAGTTTTATTTTTATTTTTTTGTTTTTACTTGGAATCGCACGTGACATATTCAATATCTTACACTGGCCGAAATCATAAGGCTTAATATATTTGATAAGTACTTGAATTTCAGCCGCGTCCTTACTCCACAAAACCTTAAAATTAAACGCTAGGATAAAAAAAAAAAAAAATTAAATAATGCTGACACTGATCTGGCTCACAATCGTTGTTTGTTTTGGCGGGTGTCTATTTGGCTACGACTCAGGGGTCGTTGGTGGCGTTTTAACATTCGACTCATTTTCACGAGATTTTAATTATACAGCCGAACAAGAGAAAAGCGTTAGTTCAATTGCCGTTGGCATTCAGCAAGCAGGGGCATTTTTTGGTTCTCTAGCGGTAACACCAATTACTAAGAAGTTTGGACGAAGATGGCTTATTTTCGCCTGTGGGATTGGGTTTTGTGTGGGTGTAGTTTTGGAAACGATACCCAGTGGGAAAATTGGACTGTTCTATGCTGGGAGAGTTATCTGTGGTATTTTCCTCGGCGCCAGTTCTACAATTGTTCCTACATATCTATCAGAAATGGCTCCAAAAGAGCATCGAGGGAGACTTGGTAGCTGCTATCAGCTGTTCTATACAATTGGTATTTTTGCAAGTTATTGGATTGATTATGGGGTGAAATTTATGGAACCTACTGCAGCCCAATGGCAAATTCCCATTTCAATGCAAATGGTCCCTGCTTCTGTAATGGGGCTAGGTATGTTGACAACAAAAGAATCCGTGAGATGGTTGGTTAATAAAGATAAATTGGAACAAGCATATGAAAGTTTAATATGGATACGAGGTGGAAAAGAGACACCAGAGATACAAGTAGAGTTTGAAGAAATTAAAGATGCAGTTTTATTAGACCGACGAGCTACGGAAGGTTTTTCATACAAAGAGTTATTTGAGAGTAATAATATAAAACGGCTAATGATTGGGTTTGGGTTTTTCTTGTGCCAACAGTCTACTGGTGCTACGGCAATTGCATATTTCAGTCCACAATTTTTTGCTTTATTAGTTGGTGAAGGTGATTCAACCTTGTTGCTGAGTGGAATTTTTGGTGCAGTTAAAGTAATTGCATGCTTGTTCTTTGTTTTGGTTATTTCTGAAAGATTTGGTAGAAGGTTTTTATTGATTAGTGGATCCATTTTTATGAGCGTTTGCATGTGTTCTACAGCAGCAGTGGTAAAGACACACCCACCAGAAGAGGGTCGAAGCGATGGACATGTAACTTCATCAGGTATTGGTACAGTGGCATTGTTATATTTAAATATTATTGTCTACAACGCGTCATGGGGCCCACTGCCATGGCCTTGTACATCAGAACTGTTTTCCAATCGAATTCGAGAACCTGGTATTGCATTCGGTGTATCAACACAATGGCTATTTAACTTTGTATATTCATTTTCTACGCCTTATATGATGGACTCGATGCAAGGATGGGGCGTGTTTTTATTTTATGGTATTCTCGATTTATTTTGTGGAGCGTTCGTTTGGTTCTGTGTTAAGGAAACCAGGAATAAAACACTGGAAGAAATTGATGCCATGTACGAGCATGACTCTGATTTGGCAATAAAAAAGGATAAGGCTTATCATGTCGAACGAGTTAGCAGCGAAGCATGATTTTATTAACAAGCTATGCTTATACTTTTTTGTTTAACTTTCTATATATCATTATTTTTTTTATTAACAAGTTTTTATGCAATTTTTAAATAAAGTTTATTTTGTTTATTTTGTTCAGTCTTCCATAGACAGCCATTCGTTCATTGAGTACTCATAAGTTTCATACTCATTCTTATCAGGCCATTCCCATTCGCTAGTATTCCTATCACCTTGGTTTACAATTTCAAATTTGTTTTTATTAGATTCCACAATTTTTTGCCCATGCTTGAACAAAAACGCACCATTAGGACTAAATCGAATCAATGCACATAGACATTCCTTGTTAGGCGCAAAACCAATCCGTTCCATCCATGGAATTATATTCAACAATTCATCTTGGTACCCTGCTTTCCCAAGCATGATGATATAATAATGGAACAATTGAGGGGTGGGAAATAATTTAAGAGTATCATTAACATCAGATTTATCCGGATCAGCTCCTCGAACCCAAGTTTTGAATTCAACAACTGCTCTTTGAGTTGCAAATAAATCACCCCACATTAATGAGATTTGAAGCGCTGCTCTACACAGCACCGTCAATGATGCAACACTAGGCTCGACAGAATTGTTCAGCATTTCCTGATACACAGACCAAATCCCTTCTCGGTATTTATACTTCATCATACTGTTCATTACAACGTTGTAATAGTCTGGCTGTGTTTTATCACCAGCTTCAATAATTGGATTGACCGTGCTTTTCCGATTAGTTCTTGATTGAAAATGTAATAATCTCCATGCTAATGTTCTGTTGAATTTAACTTTCATGTCTATAGCATCTTTGAGAATAAGATTTTTCACCTTATAGCTGTAGTCACCTTGTAACAGTTGTTGTACCATAAAAGGAGTTACTTGAATCTGGTCCATCTTAATTTTGTCCCACATCTTTTTCAAAGTACCTGAATCACTATATCCTACCCTATTCAACCCACTAACTGCCAGACCCCAAATAATTGAATTTTTTAGATTTGGAGCTCTATCCAGAACATTGAAGATAGTAACATGGTCTTGCGCTAGGTAAAACTCCAATATTGTTAATCCATGTCGATAAGGAAACGTACCGAACCGATGGGTTTTGATATCATCTTTTAATGCCCATTTCTCTTCTTCGCTATATTCATATTCATGCAGTTTTACTGCCTCTACAAAGTTTCGTGATTTTGAAGGTGCAATATCTTTTAACGCCAATGCTAATGCTAGATACCCTTTTGTATCAATTAATATTTTTGCCCCCATCATTTTGAAGACCAAATCCTTTTGTGCTTGTGATATAATTTTCGCGTCATTCTCAGTCCATGATTTACCAAACTTTATCAGGGTCCATAACAACTGATTATATACAAATGAGAGTTGTAAATCTTCATGAGAGCGTTCGGCAAATAAATTACAAACTGTTGGTAAAAGCTCAACCAACCTATCTTGTAAAGTTTTAATAATTTTCAACATACAATCAATTTGCCCATATTTTGATAAATATGTAAATTGTGAAATAAATAATGCAGCCACCTCTCGAGCCGCTTGTCTCGATTCAGTTCTCCGCCGCAGTGTAAATCTTACCAAAAACTCTGGCCATTTTTTACCTTCCATTGCTGCAATAGCTCCAATAGTGTCCTTAGCCCTCATGCATCTAACCCATGCTGTTAAATCGTTTATAGTATAACCTTTTTTCAAAATTTTTTTCATAACCAGTGAATCGTCTAAACTCAACATTTCTAAATCTTTTGCAAGTTGTTCTCGTTCCAGTCGCCGATAAGTTTTGTGCTTTCCTTTCAAGTCTTTCTCATCAAGTTTATATAACCGTGTCATAATCCGGCGGATATCGTTTCGTAGCTCATCAAGCGACTCTATAGTATCATTAGAAAATTTTAAATCAGTCCGCATTTGTTCTTTGCACTGTGTCATTTTTAGTGCTACTACTGCCAGAGGTTCCAACAAATCTTTATTCCTTTCACTCCTCAGTTTCGTAGGGATGATGGTTTCATCATTGTAAGTAAACTGCTTTTTGCCGTAGGTATATTTATTCATATTGATATCTAGCTCATCATTAGCCACCAAATCAGAAAGCCTGATCCCTATATGCGAAGAGCTCATTGACCTCGTCCAGCGTGGATATAGAAAATCTAAGCATCCTATACGTTGGCGTAGCTGCTTTAACGCAGTGACTGTTGTTGTGTTCATATCATTTATTTTGCATTAATATTTGATGGAAAAATTAAATAATGAAAAATTATGTTTAGAGTTTGAAAAGTTTTTGATGCTTGTGGAGAAATTGTCGCCAAAATTTTTTTTTTTATGAAAATCCTAACGACCGATGATCCATCTCCCAATTTTTTTTTTTTTTTTTTTTTTTTTTAAACATTATTGTATTAATCAACAATGTTCAGGAATCTTATACCCCGGGTTTCTAAACGGGGATTATCTACACAGATACCCAACACTGATTTGAAAAAAACGTTGATTTCTATGCTTACCAAAAGAGGACTTTTAAGCAACACTAGCAGCGATGAAATTGAAAAAGTTTTGGAACGTGAAAAAATCACTTTATACCTGGGCGCTGACCCTACTGCGAAATCATTGCATGTAGGTAACATGGTACCATTAATGGTATTATTGCATTTTTATATCCGAGGGCATAACCCAATTGCATTAGTTGGTGGGGCTACCGGGGAAGTTGGCGATCCAAGTGGACGAACCACTGAACGGTCACAAATGGAACAAACTGAACGATTAGATAACGTTTCCAAAATCCACTCGCAAATGGCCCAGTTTTTGAAAACAGGATTCAATTACGCTGAAAGTAAAGGATACTATGAACACGGGAAGGTGAAGATGGCCAATAATGCAGATTGGTGGAAGGGCGTAGGGATGTTGAGTTTTTTGGGGACATATGGTAGACATATTAGAGTTGGACATATGTTGGCAAGAGAAAGTGTTAAAGCTAGGCTGGATTCTGAACATGGAATTGGGTTTAATGAATTTACCTACCAAGTGCTACAAGCGTTCGATTTCTGGCATTTGTTCAAGACTGAGAATTGTAGAGTTCAAATCGGGGGAAATGATCAATGGGGGAATATTACTGCCGGTATTGATTTGATTTCTAGATTAAGAGGTGGGTTGGATAAACCGTTGAATAAGCAAAACGCATATGGTATAACTGTGCCATTGTTGACCACTCCATCAGGAGAAAAGTTTGGCAAATCTGCCGGGAATGCGGTATGGTTAGATAAAGAGATGACTAAACCATATGAATTGTATCAGTATTTTGTCAAATCACCAGATTCAGTTGTGGCCGATTATATGAAAATGTTTACTCTATTGCCAATGGAGAAGATTGACTTAGTCATATCTGAACATAGTCAAGATGAAAGTCTACGAGTTGCTCAAAAGTTGTTGGCTAGTGAAGTGACTGATTTGGTCCATGGCCCAGGTGCTGGTGAACGAGCGGAATTTGTAAGTAAAGTCTTATTCGATAAGAATTTCACAAAAAATGTCAGTGCAACACAAGTTTTGGATGGGTTTGGTAAAGAAAATATGGTTATCCAACTCAAAAAAAGTGCAATTTTGAACCAACCGTGGAGAAATGTGTTATCAGAACATTTGGACAAGACTAAAAGTGAAGTCACTCGATTAATAAAAGCTGGTGGGGTTTATGCAGGCTTAAGCCGAACTCAAATTACCCTAAAGGATGCTAATGTTTTAGAATCCCATTTCGATGATAACTTGTTACTGGTACGAGTGGGAAAAACTACCTATAAGATTATTGAACTCCTTTAATAATTAGTGAGTGAGAAACCATTTATTTTATCCAAGTCCGCTAATAAACAGCAAAGAGACCTGGATTAATTTAATAATTAATAAATAATTTATTTATTTCATGTACATAGTATTAAAAAAAAAACACATTAGAAGTTACATTGCAAAATCTTGGAACCAGCAATCAGGAACCATCAAAACATACCGTTCCATAGCTTCTCGGAATCTATTTTTATATTGCCGTGGAGAAACAACTGTTGGTTCTTTCACACCACCGCCAACTAATCCTCGTTCCTTAACCCAAGATTCCAGTTTCTTATCCCATGTAAAGGTTCGAATGAAATCGATGATGCCAACAACCAACTGTTTCCTTTCCTCATCGATACCAATAACCAATGAGTAATCCATAACATTCATTTTAGCCAAAAACAACGTATCATTGAATAAAGAGGTCCGCAATAACCGCTTTGCATATTCTCGCACAAACAATGGTGATTCGTAGATATATTCAACCATATTTTCATCCAACAAAACTTCATTCTCTTTACCAGTTTGTTGAACGTGTCGATTCCGCATTGACCCTTTCAAATCGAAGATTCGGGTCATTTTCCTATTGTAAAACAAATTCTCCATAACAATCAAATCCATTTTGATTGTCTTGTTGGTGATTGGGTTTCGAATTTGAATTTGATAAAATCCAAAGATTTTGGCCAAAACTGTTGGTAAATCATGAAAAAATGCCTGTGCCATATATTCAAAATACGAGGGTGCAAAAGTTAAAAATGCTTCCAATTCAGATGCAGTAAGTTCTTTAACAACTAATCGATCATCCAAAGTTTTTAAAAACGCACTGCCACTTTTACCACCTGAGCTATCCCATTTAACACATCTTGCTAAAGATTGAATATAATTGTCATCACAATTACATTGCTTTCTAAATGCACTAAATTGCTCAGCGTAAAAAACTTTACATGAAAGCATAGCACCACCTTCTTGAAACTGATATTTCAAATGCATGGCAGTTTTTTTCAACATTATATTCTCCAACGACCCTTCTTGTTCTTTAAAAGATTGATCAATTTTTTCAACATAATCTGACGATCCAAGACAAAATGCAATCAAAGAGCTTGGCTCATCTTCCCGTACAATCACATCAGATTCTGCAAAAACATGTTCAGTATTAGTTAATGGATAGGCTAAAGGTGTCCAGCCCGTAGAAGAACGGTCTGCCCAAAATCTTGTTAATGTTTGCATTAGGCTTAGTTTTTCTGGCGTATAAGGTAAATTTTCTGGTGTATCCACCATTGTCACATCACTGTTCGTTCTAGTTTCCATTTTCTTCAACTCTTTGTAACTTTCCATACTACTACCAGACTCTTCTCCCGTATCGGCATCTTTATCTTTTTTAATATTGTCATCATCGTTATCATCGTTATCATTACTATCATCTGTTGTAGTTTCCTCGTTTTGGTTATCTTTATTACCTTCTTTTTTATTCAATCCATTATCTTCATCTTTTAAATATGTTGGTGACAAATTTGGAGAAATCAATTTATGTTTCAACGGTAGTGTTTGCAACTGAACATGATGCGTTTGGCTTTGATTCAGCCTATTCGCATTGGCATAATGAGGATAGTGGTAGTGTCCAGCCGCAGCACGTGTAGTGCGAGGAATCGTCATCTGCTGTTGTTGCTGACCATCATCTTCTTCAACGGCTTCTTGAACATTTTTGAACACTTCAACAATTGGTCTAGCTCTAGCCACCGGAAATGCTCTTACTTGTCCCTGAGCCATCAAGTTTCGTTCTCGAGCACGTTCTTTTGCCAATTCTCGTGATAATTGATCAAAATGTTTAGCCAATGATGATACTTTGGTTTGTTTGGTGTTAGTATTCAATAACTGCCGTTCCAATTCCTTTGTACTTGATCCAAATCGTTGCCGAATCGTCTGTGCAGGGTATTGAATTTTATCTCCCAATTTTTTACGGAATGAAGCTTTATCTGGCGATGATTTAGTATGTATTGGTATTGGCCGTTTAACAGAAGTAGGAATAAATGATGGTTTCGAAACTGCCACCGCTGATGATGGTCGTCGTTCTTCATCTGCAGTAATTATATTACTGTTATTGCTACCAGTGATGTTATTAGCGGTACTGCTATTGCCATCTTCAAACCTTTGTGCTGCTTCTCTAATTCGGCTAGAAACTTCTTTTCTAGGACTCGTTGGAATCATTGATTCTTTGACTGGGGGTCGCAAGCCTGGGTTTGCTCTCAATGTATCTTTGTCACTACTTTGGTTAGTTTGATTAATTTGGTTAGATTCATCATCGTTAGTTTGATTGGATTCATCATTAGTATTATTAGATTCATCATTGTTAATATTATTAGATCCATCATCTTCTAAAATTGAAGATTCCAAATCGCTGCGTCTATTCTGTAACTGTTCATATTCTGGCTCAACAGAAGCATGTTCGGTGGCAGTGGTAGGTAAGCTTGTGGTACTTTTATTAATCTCATTGTCGTCAACAGTTTCTTTTTCCTCATCAATTTCTTCATCGTCTTCATGCAAAGTACTGGTAGGAGTAATCGCCGGAGTCTTTTCTTCAGTTTCGTGATCAGGGTCCCAAATCTTTTTCAACTGCTGAGCAGTAATTCTTGTAATATCTTTTTCACTTGGGAAATAGTTAGCCTCAAAAATAGCAAACTCCGCGTCCCATGCTACTACTGTTTCTTGAACATCTCGAATCACCTCAGTCAACGGTAAAATTTCACTAATTTTGGTCTCCAAATAAATACTCTTCAATTGCTCCAATGCATCATTTTGATCTTGTTTACACTTAGCCTTTAATTCTACTGTTTTATATCGACATTCCTCTACACGATCACTTGCAACATTTTCCACAATAACACTGTCCAATCTTGAAAATACCGACGAATAGAACCGATTGATCTTTCCTTGAATACTTTTGTAATATTCCAACTTATTTCCAACCTCGCGTTCCGGTTTCCAGGTAATAACCGGTCGTGGCACCAAAACTTCCAATAACTCAATTGTATCGTATTCAAACCGAACTACCAAATCGTGGAATCCAAAATATCGAATATGATCTCGATAAATATCGTGGCTACACATACCCGCTCGAAAACTGATTTTAGAACTCCAAAATGATAATTCCAAGTATTTACCAAAAGAATACTTCCAAGTAGTATTACTCATTGGCATTACAGGCATTGTATTTTGGCATTCTTTACAATAACTCCACATCAAAATAGTATTCTGCAATCCCGGTAATCGGCATTCAAATTTCTCAACAACCACATTAACTCTACCCTTCCCATTAACATAGCTTCGATAATGTCCACTTAATGGCCTACTGCATCCCTCAGGGCAAGGATCATCATTAGTTAAACAAGCTTCTTCAACAAACTGGCCCAATGTGACATCATTTTCACTGTAATAATCAATAATCAATTGGTCTGGCCCAACGCATGGGGTAGTAGTTTCACTATTAACTGTTGAATACAATAAAACGATATTTTGATGCGCACTGGCACTAAACATATAGGGAGCTTGTGCGTAGGATAACTCCCATTGTCTCTTTTGAATCTGCCACTGCTCTTGCAGATATTGCACTCGTTCATTATTAACGTCTTTAACTAACTCCCGAGCAGTTACAATACCACCAGGTAATTCTTCAATCCCCATTGATAGCCCAAGCTTTGCAAAAGATTCTTCAATTTCATCATCGGTTTCTGAATCCATAGCCTCACCTTCTCGCTCCATGGATCCCAATTTATCTTCTAGTTCTCTAGCTTCTTGTAATAAATATGGCGTACCGAAATAAACAAATGGTGATGAAGACATGATTTTCCCGGCCTGTTGTCTAACCAAATCATGGAAATATCCAGTCTCCTTCTCAGAATCGTGAGAGGCAAATTGTTGATAATCATCTTCTGAGGGTACAAGAACAAATTGATCTCTCATTAATGAGGTTTCCAGTTTTAAATTGAATACCACTCCGATCATAAACTCGGTAACCGCTTTAATATTTGCCAAAATCTCCATATCGCCACCTCGCAAAACAATGGTACACCCTAACTCTTCAGATATACCACTGAAAAATAAATAAGTTTTGTATGCATCACCAAGTTTGAAAGATTTAACCTCAAATTGTTGACATCGGCCTAATTGTGGATGCGTAGCCAACCTATCAATTGATGAGATTATATCTGCTTGAGTATATCTGGCAACTCGGTTAATGATTCCTGGATTAACATTTGTCACTACTGCAATCCCAGATTTATCTAATAATGAAATTGCTAGCCCACTCACTCGTTCACTTGCCAAAACAACTTGTGGTGCTAATGCTACAATTCTTCTGACAAGTTTTTTCAAATATTCTGTTTCTTGGGCTAATACTGGGTCTAGACTCATAAACTGCTGACCGCCGTTTCTCGAGTATTCAACTGGGAATGTTACCAGCATGATTCTTGGATTTATAATGTTCGTTGGCATTGATTTCAATGCCGGAGTTTTGGAGAATACAATACCATCAATATATGAAACGTCTTTCGGTTGTCCTCCAGGTATCCTCTTAACTTTGACATAATGTCTGATATCAATATTATCACCAGCTTTAACATCCAGTTCTATACTCTGTGCACATCGGATCAGAGGATCCATCAATACACTAATCCACTTATCGGGCAATTCAAAGTTGGTCAATAATTGCTGTAAAAATGCTTTACTGTGAGTTATGCTTGCTTGATTTAAATCAACACTTGGTGCAGAAACAACATTTGAACTACGAAAGCTTTTCTTTGGAGACCTTTCTCTTCCTCTTAACCCGCTCTTTGATTTCTTGGATGCAATCAATCGTCTTCCATTAGTAAAACTTTCTTTTCTGTTCCCAAGTCTAAACCTTCCATCACTACTCCAGGTTGTCGAACTTCTGGGTCTGAAAAACGTCCTGCTATCATTTCTTGAAGAATCATTAGTATTACTACCCACTTGTAAAGAAGTAAATAAACTCATTGCTTGTTCATCTTCTTCCTCGGATTCAGAGTCAGAATCTACAAGTGGATTATCTAGATCGTCAATAGTTGAATGACGAATATGATGGTGTAGATGATGAGGATCTGATCGTAAATTCATCCTTGATCCTTGAGATCTAGGACTGCCTGTTTCAATACTTGGAAAGATTTCTAGTGCTTCCCCTTTACGGGTTGCTGGGATACCCATAATTGGTTGTGGCTGTGGAGCACTATTGACGGATATCTCAATATTTGGGTTATTAGATGTTGATTCATTATTGGTATGATGATAAGCGGGCGGCAATTCAGTTGATGATTCTGCACTTGATGAAGTATATTTATCAATAACATCTAGACAATTATTGCATGCTCTCATTCTCCCAGGATAGTTAAACCTTTCGCCTGGAATTAATTCTGTACATGATGAGCAAAAAATCTGCCCACATAACCTACAGTGATGTTTTCTCCGCCATGCTAGAAATGTTAGCTTCCCCTTATTATTATTTTTTTTATTTTCATACTTACTTGTAAAAGGTTTCGAACATTTGAAGCAATCAGTTGCATTTTCATCTTTCATCCAAAATTCTTTACCCAATCCACCGCTACGTTTCATTCTCGGGTCGATATTTGCAATGATAAAATCTCTTGTCGATATGATACTTTCACTATCACTTGAAGGGTCCCTTTCCATTGCATACCCAGGTAAATGATCTCGTATATTATATGTATAGTCAGTATTAACACTTGCTGTCCTGCTTAACGTCGGAAGAGATAATCTGTTGGCATCTCGGTTGGCATCTCGGTCTTTATCTTGTGTGTTTGAATCGTTATTATTATTTCCTCCACCTGAATCGTCGCTCCAAGTTATCCCACCGACGGATGGGCTTGCCTTATGTAATGACACTGGACTTGAATCATCTTGAATATATCGTAGCGGATTTTCCTGTACTCCCATTTGAGCTCCAGAAAAGGGACTTGAAGAAAGTTCTTGATATTGATAATGGTTTTTATTGTTGCTAGCTTCTAGTTTGCCATTGGTTTTTATACTACTACTATCAGGTATATTACTTTGCTGTTCTTGCTTGCCCGGTAGAACATTTGATACGGCGCTAGTGGCTGCGGTGGTTATTGATTTAACCTTGCTGTAAAAACCCGATAGTGATTTCGAGTCACTGCGTTCATGGAAACTGTCCTCAGGGAACGACGTGAAACGCCTATCGTCTTCCATATATTGCTGATAACTTTATTGTTAAGGATGATCAACTTGTGCGTTGTATGTAGGAGTGCTGTGAGATGGTTTTAGGTCAATAAATAAGTTTCTATGGTTGTGATAAAAAAAACACTTGGGGCCGCGGCGTTTAAGATATATATATATATCACACTTATAAGTAATAAGACGCACTGTAGAAAAAAGAACGAAAATAAATATGAGCACTTAGATTAGAGAAACAATCTTTGTTTTACTTATTATTATCGTTAAGTTTTCCAGGGAGCGGGTGAAACAAGGTTTACAGCGCCATAAAAAAATAAATAAATTACTTGAACAGATCGGTTTTCTGTAGTGCGGTGAATTGATATGGGCGGTTACGGTTCTTTGGGAGTAAATTCTAATTAACACTTAAACAAACTCCAAAATTCAATTATTGTATAATTAATATATTTTTAACAGGCATTTTTTGTTTTGTTTTTTGTAATAATATCATAGCATTTTCGTGTCTTTTTCAAGACTAAGACTATATCATTATCTATCAGCCACTTTTATAGAACTTAGAACAAGCAAATGATAGTAATTATTTGGCAATTATTACTTGTGGCAGTAGTATCGGCGTACTCACAGCTCGGTGTTGAACACCTAAGCGCAATAAACAAAAAATATCCACCAATGGATTATTTAAAACGTGATGATAAGAAAGGATTTTTAGAGCCAATTCTAAAAATTAGGATCCCAGGTACAGACAACTCTACCATAGTTCGAAACCATTTTCGAGATTTTGTCGAAACATTGGATAAAGGTTGGAAGATTACATTAGATCAGTTTAATGAAGATACACCTGTTGGGAAAAATATATCTTTTACAAATTTTATCACAACAAGGGATCCTCCAAATGTTAAGGATAAAGATAAGATTGGTCGACTAGTTTTGGCTGCACATTATGATTCAAAATTGACACCTGAAGGATTCATGGGTGCCATTGATAGTGCATTTCCCTGTGCGGCTGTCATGTATGCGATGAAAGCTATCGATGAAGCATTAACTGCCAAATGGAAAAAAGAAAAAAACAGTAACATTGGTATTCAAGTCATATTTTTTGACGGTGAGGAAGCTTTTAAAGATTGGACTGATACAGATTCTATTTATGGTGCTAGACATTTAGCATCAAAAATGGAACGCCAATCTGTGGGAACTAGTGCTTCAAAGCGAGAAACTAAATTACAGACTATTGATAATTTGGTTTTACTGGATTTATTGGGAACACCAGATCCAGTTATTCCAAGTTATTTCCAAAATACCCATTGGCTACACCAACATTTGCATAAGATTCAATCACGACTAGCAGAAAAAAAGTTGGTTCAAAATAAAACATATTTCCCAACGAGTCCATTATTTCAATATGGCGGGCGAATTGGAGATGATCATATGCCCTTTTTAGAGCGTGGAGTACCAATTCTACACTTAATCCCAACACCTTTCCCAGATGTTTGGCATGAACTGGAAGATAATGCTGATTGCTTAGATGATAAAACTATGCATGACTGGGCGATGATCATGGCAGTTTTTGTAGCAGAATATATGGATCTTGACAAATATATGCCAGATAAATTATCAACCTCTACCCATAGAGATTATTTATAAGTCTTTTAATTTATTGATTATTAAGAGTAGATAGTGCCTTCTTTTTTCTAATCGTCGATACCTGCTTTTGCATGACGAAAAAATTTCATTCCCATCCAAGATATTATACACCAAACCCAAGCAACTACAAAACACAGGATAATTAAACATGGATAATAGTAAGGTATTGGATACCCAGTTTCTTTTGCATATTGTCTATAATTCTGCACATGGATTCTTTTCCCCAAAAACGCATCCCAAATACCAAATATTGATCCAATGCCCAAGATAAACGTGGCCCATACTATTATTAATATCGTCCACCCCCATGCTGCAATCCTTAACGTAAGTTCATCAGAATATTGAGAGGTACCAGGTTGATGCTGTTGAACAAAAGAAGCAATTTCATCCTGGAAACCAGTCTTTCTTCTAGTCGTCATGGGGCTTGCAGTGCGTCGAATGGACGGCCTTTGCCGTAAGGAAGGTTTCAAATCAGGTATTGTGGGTAGTATAGGTTCTGTATACCTTGAATAAAAATCTGGTTTTTTCACTGATAAGAAATGTTTCTGTGAAGCCAAATCACTATGCTGTTGAACCCTATCAAATTTTTCCTTTCGATATAGCAATAAATCATGATGGACATTGATAGCATTGCCAATAGGCGGGTCTGATCCGTTAAAATAAGAAAATAGCCCAAGCATCGATGAATGTCGTAAAAAGCTTTCCCGTACATCCACCAAATGAATTAATGAAATGCCGTGGTTAAATGGTATTCGTGAGCTTAAAATATGGGTATGCTGAAGACAAGATAGTCGTAAACTTATGCGGAGAGAAGTAGTTGAAGAAATATGTTCAATGATAGTTGATAAATATTCAACTTGGTTTGTTAAAGTCGAGCTGCTTTGGCAAACCGAGTGCAATAGCCCATTAGTCAAATCAATCTCCAGCCCGCTAAATTTTGTAAAATGTGCATACAAGGATTTGAATTTTTGCAAATGATCTTTCGTCTTTTGTTTTCCAGCTAACGTGATTTCAGGGTATACAAGCCGTAGATAGATCAAAGAGTTTTGGTTATTTTGACACAAGTCGATAAGGTTATGCCATGAGGAGCGTAAGTTGGCTTGTTCAGCATTGTGGGAAGAATAATTCTCTAATAATTCGTCACTAGTGATAAGAGTAGGCGTAGTGAATAAAAGCCCACAATCAGACGATTGGAAATGAGCATCCACCTCATTCATTTGTTTAATCTACCTCTTTAAGATTTGGAAAAGAAATATATTATTAGAGAATGAAAAAGGATAAAATGATTTTTTTTTTTTTTTGAAGAAAGGGTACTGATCTGATTTTATAGCGTAATGAAGATTGTAAATGAAAGGATGCAGTAAAACAGTTATAACTTAGCTGCCATACAATAACCAATTTACACTGCAAAAGAAAATTTAATTTAAGATTTGATAAATCTGACAACGAAAAATTTAAATGGCGCGGTCTTAGTCCTATTAGCTATAGATCACTGCGCATAAGCTTATCTCAGTTTAAATAAATTTTACCATAGAAAAACAAAAAATAATTAGCTCAATTTGTTGTGGTGTTTTTTTTTTTTTGTTTTTTTTTTTTTAAACGAGCAGATACGATGGTTATTAAGCGCTAGCTACGACTATCACTGCTTAATACGCTCCCAACAACAACATTGCGCCTTTTTTTTTTTTTTGGATAAGATAACCATCTACCCCTTATTATTTTAACAGCTCATTAGATAACCACGAGATTCGATATCAAAATAATAAAATCAAATAGACTTATTTTTTTTTTCAATCATCAAGCATAATGAGCCAACGACAACGGCAAAAAGTTGCTCAACTAGGCGCAAACTTTCGAAAACAAGCGCTAAGTTCTCAATTTTCAAGGACTTTATTAAATGTTATGAAAACGCCGCTTTCTTATGAAAATAATGACATGCAGGATAAAGCTATGGATTTTCTACCATTAGATCGGCTTTATGGGGAAGCTGAAAAAATGGAATCAAATGACACAGAAGATCAATGGTGTATGCAAGATTATTTGATAATGGAGCTAATGAAGTGGTTTAAAGAGGATTTTTTCCAATGGGTGAACACTTTAGAATGTAGTAAATGTGGTAGTACTACCAGGAATCAGGGAGGGATATCTCCAACAGTAGAGGAAAATCGATATGGAGCTAATGTTACAGAAATTCATAAATGTGGTCCATGTGATAACGTTGAACGGTTCCCGCGCTATAATGATCCGATTAAATTATTAGAAACGCATCGTGGGCGATGTGGAGAATGGGCCAATTGCTTTACATTTTTATGTCGTGCTTTGGGGGCTAGAACTCGATATATCTGGAATAAAGAAGACCACGTATGGACTGAGGTTTACAGTGAGCAGCAAAAACGGTGGATTCATTGCGATGTCTGTGAAAATGCCTGGGATAAACCTACGTTGTATGAAGAAGGTTGGGGTAAACGAATGAGTTTCTGCATTGGATTTTCAGTTGATGGTGCTCAAGATGTTAGTAGACGGTATATCCGTGATCCCAAAAAAGCATTGCCTCGCAATCCGATTAACGTTATGGATAGTAAAGTTACAATTAGCCAGATTAACGCTACGAAATGGCGGTCGTTGCCATCTGCAGATCGTGAAAGATTGATAGAAGAGTATAGAAAAGAGAAAAATGAATTGAAGGGTTATCTTAAGGCTACTAGTATTGAACAGGCGGTTGGTCCACGAGAAAGCGGATCCAAAGAATGGACCAAATCAAGAGGTGAGGATGGAAATGCCAATTAATTATTTTGATTAGTGATAACTTATCTTATCAAACATTCTTAGCCGCATTCATTGAGGGAATTGATTTCCATTTTTTGGTTACCTCATTTGCAAGAACTTCTACCCCAGCAAAAACAAAAAAACTAAGTGGCTGGTCGGAAGCCGATCCAGCAGTCCAGCAGTGCTAAATAAAGCTTAAAGCTTAAATTTGTTCTTATTGCTCTAGCTACATGCAAATTCCTTGCGCAGCCCAACAGGATTGTTTGCCAAATGAATAAATCGTTTTTGCTGTTCAAAGTTCATAAGATGGAAGCTATAGTTGGCAGGTTGTTTTCTTATAGATCAAAGCATATCAAATCAACAGATTCATAAACTACATAGAGCTTTAAGATACATTTATTGTAATTTTTTTTTTTTTTTTTTTATGCAATCAGTCGAATATGGCTAGTTATTGTGGCGTGTTTCACCTCCAGCAATTTTAGCTTATAGGCATGCTTAAATTGTTATTTGATTGACAGATTAAACGTTCTCGCTTTAAATTTTTCTCCCCAACGACTGAAAGCTTATAACCAGCCGCGAAACTCTCGCTCCCAACCTGGCCGATTCCTCGATAAAACTTAAGCGCTGGTAAAACGGTATAAACAAAATAGAACGCATTATATTATTTTCTTGTTTCTACTTTTGTCTCCTATATTGGGTTTTATTCTTATCAACCAATAGACATAATCAACAAAATGAAAGTAAGTGTGATAGCACTGGCTCTGAGTATCACAGCAATATGTAGTGCGTCTCTAACCAGTGAACTATCTGCAGTCAAAGTACAACCATCTAATGGATTCAGTTTACGACCGCCGGACTGTCCACCATGCTTTAACTGTATGCTACCAGCGTTCACTTGTAAGCAGTTTGCCACTTGCAATGAGTTTCATGGTAGATGTGATTGTCCAGATGGGTTTGGTGGTGACGATTGTAGTGAACCAACCTGTGGCGGATTAACAGATGGTATCAATAGACCAATTCGAAATGGCACGGATCCTTGTGAATGCAAAGACGGGTGGAGTGGAATTAATTGTAATATGTGTACAGGCGATTCCTCTTGTGATGCATTAATGCCATCGGGTGAGAAGGGTGCATGTTATAAAGGAGGAATTTTGGTGAAAAAGAATCATCAAATGTGTAAAGTTACTAATCGGAAAATTTTGGATATCTTGAAGGGGAGGATTCCTGAAGTTACATTTTCGTGTAATAAAACTAGTGGGGATTGTAACTTTCAATTTTGGGTGGATCAACAAGAAAGTTTTTATTGTGGATTGAACAAATGTGAATTTGAAGTAGAATCGCAACAAGGGAGAAATATTACAAAATATAGCTGTCCAGATATCAGTTGTAGATGTATTCCGGATAGAATGTTATGCGGTGAAGCTGGATCCATTGATTTATCCGATTTTTTGACTGAAGCTATTAAAGGGCCTGGATATTTTGAATGTGATATGACCACTAAATCTTGTAAATTTTCAGAACCTCAAATGAATGATTTGATTAAAAATGTTTTTGGTGATAATTCAATTACTTTGAATTGTGATGCTAGTGAATGTTTACATTATACAGAATTACCAGGATACCAAATTCCTGAAAAAACTGTAAATTCAAGATTTATTTTAGCAACTAGTATTCTTGCAGTATTGATCTTAGCCACGGGTGCATATTCATTACAATATTTCATTAAACAAAGTCAAGACAAACGGCTGGGATATGTTAGAATCCCAGATGATAATGATGTGGCAAAATTAATGGCTACTCATAAACCAGCTAATTTACAATTTGATAATGTTTCTTATTTTGATAATGGAAAAAAAATTCTGGATGGCACATTTGGTAAAATTGAAAGTGGGCAATTATTAGCAATCTTGGGTGGATCCGGTGCTGGTAAAACTACTCTGTTGGACATTCTGGCTGCTAAAACTAAACGAGGCAATGTATCCAGTAATATTAGCGTGAATGGGCAATACTATGATTCCAATGAATATAGACGGATTATTGGATTTGTAGACCAAGACGATTGTTTAATGCCAACTTTGACAGTTTATGAAACAGTTGTGACAAGTGCATTGTTGCGATTGCCGAAAACAATGAGTGATGATGCTAAAAGGCTACGTGCGTTAGAAACTATGCAAGAATTGGGTATTTTGGAAATTAAAGACCAATTAATTGGCAATGAAACTACTAGAGGTATTTCTGGTGGGGAAAAACGTCGTGTAGCTATTGCTTGTGAATTGGTTACATCACCATCAATCTTGTTTTTGGATGAACCTACTTCAGGGTTGGATTCTTATAATGCTTATAATGTCATTGAATCATTACAGCAATTAGTTCAACAATATAACCGAACTGTTGTTTTTACAATTCACCAGCCAAGATCAAATATTGTTGCATTATTTGATCAAATGTTGTTATTAGCGCGTGGTC
This sequence comes from Blastobotrys arbuscula, assembly GCA_030564365.1. Lineage (NCBI taxonomy): Eukaryota > Fungi > Ascomycota > Dipodascomycetes > Dipodascales > Trichomonascaceae > Blastobotrys > Blastobotrys arbuscula. Next base: position 2,839 of record JAJLUN010000053.1, on the reverse strand, counting down.
AGGTGGTATATTCTGGTGCGCAATCAGATGCGGCTGATTATTTCAGTCAAATTGGGTACCAATGCCCTGCTGGGTATAATTTGGGTGATTATGTTGTTGATTTAACGATGCGAGCTACAAAAGGCGATTCAAGTGATAATGAAGCGGAAGCAACGGATTCATCAACTACTACAGCTACCACTACTGATGACGATTTACATTCCACCGTCGCGCCAGACGAAGAAGACACTCAACGAGAATGGCGGCATTTACAATCACATCGAGATGAACCGCAACGAGGCAGAAGACGAAGGAGAAGACTAGATGCAGATGAAAGAGCAGTTTCATTACAACAATTGACTGATTATTTCCGAAATAGTGCAATTGCTGAACAATTAAAATCTGATATCAGCAGAGCCAGACAAGTAAGTGACTCTGATGAAGAAACCCCAGTTTTACGAGGCCATGAAAAGATTGGTATTCTAGGTCAGTTTGTTATTCTATCAGGTCGAACATTTAAAAATCTTTATAGGAACCCAATGTTGTTATTAACTCATTACGTTATTGCAGTATTATTAGCAATTTTTTGCGGCGTGTTATATTTCAATATAAGTGATGATATTTCAGGATTTCAAAACCGATTAGGATTATTCTTTTTCTTGCTAGCATTATTTGGATTCTCAACACTAACAACATTACAACTTTTTGCAGAAGAGCGGCTTATCTTTGTTCGTGAACGGGCTAATGGATATTACTCCCCAATTTCTTACTACGCTGCTAAAGTTTTGTTTGATATTATCCCATTGCGAGTAATCCCGCCAATAGTTTTAGGTATAATTGTATACCCGTTAGCTGGGTTATCAATGGAAGGCGGGGCATTTTGGAAATTCTTGCTAATTTTGGTTTTATTCAATCTAACTGCGGCATCTACATGTCTGCTAATTGGTATTTTGATCCAAGACTCGGGTGTCGCGTCATTAGTCGGCTGCTTGATGATGTTATTCTCGCTACTGTTTGCAGGGTTATTCTTGAACCCAGATTCAATGCCATGGGGTACCAGATGGTTTGAATATTTGTCAATTTTCCACTATGCATACGAAGCATTAGCAGTGAATGAAGTTAGATATTTGACGCTAATTGAGCATAAATTTGGGCTGTCTATTGAAGTTCCTGGTGCCACAATTTTGTCAACTTTTGGATTCGACCCGGGGGCATTATGGACAGATGTGATGGGGTTGTCTGTTTTCTTTGTGGTATTTTTGATTGCGGGTTATTTGGCAATGCATATCGTGTTGGTAGAACGAAGATAGATTATAGGTACTGCATATGGAAAACAGTGTTTTATAAGCTTCATACATGTTTTGCTTGATTTTTTTAATTGTACTAATGTTAATTAACTATTCTTAACCAAGAGTTTAATAGGTATATCGGTCGATCGATGCGTAGCTATTATGAAAAGTTATATATTTGCCTAAGGTATTTGGAAGCCAAAAGTATCAGTTTGACTATTAGATTATAGTCAATTCGCTATAATTGTTTGTAAGGAAAAAAATTGAGCTTGTCAACAAATCGATCAGGTCTATCTGCAACCTGTAAGTTTATACATCGGATATATTTTTCAAAACCCCTGTTTCAAAATATGCACTCAAATTGAACTTATGGCTAAAACAAATTAACCTTTTAGTGCGTTCGATAATATCGAGATTAATCAATTTGATCAGAATTATTACATATGTTGGAATCTAAACTTTCGTGATTTGTATTTGTTACTGTAATTCATTCAGTTGTTTATTGTATAAGAATGGAACCAAAACAAGTCATGATGATGCGCCGAAAATCCATAAGCATGGCCCTACTGTATTATTTAGAAGCAGGCGTATAGACCCCAGCCACAAGAGAGGGAGGATGCACAATACACCCCAGTAAAAATATTCCAAATTTTTAATATTATTCGACGTGCTTCAAAAAACTAGTTATAAGCACCTAAATGCTAACGCCAATTAATTGTTTAGTTGCGCTATTATATTTAGTTTACTCCTACGATATTTTATTGCTAGTGAATGCGGCTACCTGATTTGAGGCTAGTACATATGGAAATAATTGTTCCCAATGTCATGGATTAAGGCTTGATTCACTGGTATACAGATAAGTATGTTAATCTGATAATTAATGGATACGCGATATTAAATTAACTATGAAATAAGCCTATTTTAACGCTACGGCGCAGTTGATTATAGTGTACTACTTTATTTTATTTTTGAGGCACTATTGTTCATTCCAGACTGATATGCAGAGAAGAGCTTGGCCATAATACATGTGGATACCAGCATTGTTCATGTTTGGAAATAATAAATGTAAAGATATGCAATTTGCAGTACCATTCTACTGCTCTTGGAGTCAAATATTAAGGCATTTTGGAACAGTAGATGTAAAAATATCTCCTCGACTTAAAGTAAGTTAAGGCTGACCCCAGGTGCGTTAAACTACATACGTATAATTTGGCAATTGATAGCATAATGGAAGGAGAAAGGTCAAGTTACGCTCCATCATCGTTTATTTTATCATAATTCATGCAAGCAGATGTCGTCGATTCCATATCCATGTCCATGCCCATGGGTTGATTTCGTGCAGTCTGCATAAACTAGTTATTGGATTCTTGAGATGTTACATCCAGGTGTAATGTACAATTATTCAAAGATTTTGAGATCTTGGTATATAACTAGATAGACGTAGATAAGATAAATCTGAACAGTTCATCGATCTATAGCTTATATATTGATCAACCAGGCTATATAATGACCAATGGAATTTGTTGTTCCTATGGGTTTAGGAGCTGAAGCTACTGTTAGTTAAATTATCT